>KN730833.1:11244-24594 GCA_000816745.1 Ancylostoma duodenale | reverse complement strand
GGAATGACGTAATAGTTCGAGTAGAAACTCTAGCAGCAACGGTTCCCAGTAGCTACCATCTCTCAGCAATTCTCTAAAGGGACGAAAGCGTGAGCCGCAATCGAGGGGACGATGGCAATAACTGGGAACCGTTGCTGCTAGAGTTTCTACTCGAACTATTACGTCATTCCGGCTGCGTTCGCGCTGCACAGTCATCATAGTTGTTCGATTAAGGCAGTGTCTGTGCGGCTACTTTCATAGCTGGTTTGACCCTTCCAGGACGACGAAGGCGAAGCCGCCGAAAATTTGGCCAATAGAAGATTTTACTGACAACCTAGTGTTCAGCTAACAAAATCATAATTCATAAGAATGCTCTGCTAGGGTGTTCGCACTGCGTTTCCTCTTCATAGTTAGCGAATTCAGTACAGTCCTGGTACACCAACCAGTAGCTTCACCTGTATCGTCGCCTTGAGCTGCTGGATGCTTTATCGTCATTTAGTTTCAGCGCTTCACCAGCGATAACGACAACCATGGTCATGACTGGGTAGACCCCGTTAAAAAAACGTGAAAACTAAGATTCTAACCGGAATTTTCAGTCTTCAAAAGGCTTAACCCTCCAGCATAGTCTGGTATCATGTAAAAAAAGATACTTAGGACATTTGAAACAAAAAACTCACAGCGGCACGTCGAAGTGCAGTGAGGAACATCTTGGGTAGTGCGAAGATCGAGTAGAGAAGTCTAGAAATGAGCGGGCCGAGCGGACACTGCGCCGTCGCCGTCGAAGTGGGCGGGGCCAGCCAATCGCAGCCGGCTTCTCGAAGTTTCGCCCTTTAATCTATCGGCAGCCCGTTCGAAGCCGGGCAGTTGCATCACTCCTGATACCGGCGGCACTGTTCTTGCGCTTCTTCCCCTCGAATTTGTCGTTTTTCACAAACTGGTGCTTTGAGCTACTGGCCTATGTGGAGAGGCCTTCTCATTCGCGCTCAGTCGCTCCGTTTTCATTGATTTGCCGCTGTGTTTCCGTCTTGTTTTGAAAAGTCGTCAACATTTGTTCAACATATGGTGATGCGTGGGTCAGGCTGGTACTCTTTTATGTAGATTGTCCTGTGTACATTTCATGTGAAGGTTTATTGCGTGTAGTTGTATGTTTTGAAGTCAATATTGCACAGATTGTGACCCTGTTTTTGGGAACATTTCTATAGATAGTGGTTCCGTTCTTATGTCATTCTTAAGAGCCGCTGAAGAATCTCTCATGTCTTCTAGTAATAGTGATTGACTTGAATTGATCGCCACCAGTTCCAGTTGTCGATAGTATAATTCCCTTTTCACATGAGCGTGACTTTCACTGGCGACGTAAAAGAGGTAGCAAAAATACAAGCGCTGATAAATAGTAGCACGCATTCGGTAGTAATAATTAGAATAGTTGTGCATGTGTGGTAAGGATGAGCAAGATGACTTGTTATCACATTCCACTTGTTGCATGTTCTAAAATAGCAGTGACCTAGGTTCCGGTTTTGGACTTTTTTCTTTGCAGTTAGTTCCCATAGACTATTATAGTGTTGTTTTTCCCTTTTGCGCATTTCCATTTCGGAGATTTCGGTACAGTTTTATTTGTTTGTTTACCTCTTCACTTGTTAATTATACACGTTCTTCCAGATCTATAAGATGTTGCGCTTGGCCAGGTCTAGCATTACTCGTAATCTCGTTAGAAATTATGCTAAAGACATCAAATTTGGAGCAGAGGGTCGAAAGGCCATGCTAGTTGGTGTTGACTTGTTAGCTGACGCGGTCTCAGTAACTATGGGTCCCAAGGTATGGTAAAATATAATCTAAAAGTTGTTCGGTATGTATTCTGTGCTGAATTTTGAAAACGTTTAGGGCAGGAATGTCATCCTCGAACAATCATGGGGAAGCCCTAAAATCACGAAGGACGGAGTCACGGTTGCAAAGGCTATCGATCTGAAGGACAAGTACCACAATATGGGAGCCAAGCTCATTCAGGTATGAAGCATGATGGAGGTTTGCTTTCAGACGTTTTCAGGTTGGTATTTCAGGATGTTGCTAACAAAGCCAACGAAGAAGCTGGTGATGGTACCACTTGTGCTACAATTCTTGCTCGTTCCATCACAAAGGAAGGTTTTGAAAACATCAGCAAAGGTGCTAATGCAGTCGAGATCCGACGTGGCGTTATGGCTGCGGTAGACCTCATTGTGAAAGATTTGAAGGGACAAAGCAAGAAGGTAGATATATACAATTGTTGTGTTTTCATTAATTTTTCTTTTCTCTCGTGGATTTTCAGAGTATTTTTTCATGTCCTGTGAATCGTCTTTTTCTTCAGGTTACTACCCCAGAGGAGATCGCTCAGGTTGCCACCATATCAGCAAATGGTGACCAAGCCATTGGAAACCTTATCTCCGAAGCCATGAAGAAGGTCAGCATTGTTGGGCATTCCAGACGTTGTTGTATCAGAACTTGTTTAGGTCGGGACGAAAGGTGTTATCACGGTAAAGGATGGAAAGACTTTGAATGATGAATTGGAACTGATTGAGGGTATGAAATTTGACCGCGGTTATATTTCACCTTATTTCATCAACACAACGAAGGGAGCTAAGGTATTGTTATTTGTTCCATTCTGTGATATGATTTTAGTTAACAGTTTTATCTTCAGGTGGAGTACGAGAAGGCTCTAGTGCTTCTGAGCGAGAAGAAGATCAGTAATGTGCAAGACATTGTTCCTGCACTTGAGCTGGCCAACAAGGTCAGGAAGCCCCTTGTTGTCATTGCAGAAGATGTTGATGGAGAGGCTCTCACAACTCTGGTTCTTAATAGGTTGAAGGTGCGTACCATACCTCTCTAGCTGGCCTTATCATGACAACTATAATAAAGTGCTTGTTTTTAGGTAGGACTCCAAGTCGTTGCAGTGAAGGCTCCAGGCTTCGGCGATAACAGGAAGAACACACTTAGAGACATGGCGATTGCTACAGGTGGCACCGTTTTCGGAGATGACTCGAACTTGGTCAAGCTCGAGGACATTCAATTGAGTGACTTTGGAGAGGTTTGTATATGCCGGCCGTCACATTCACGAAAGCATTTGCATGTATGGCGTTGCTTAAGGTCGAGGAAGTAAATATCACGAAAGACGACACCCTCCTTCTTCGTGGTAAGGGAGATGCAGCTGAGATCGAGAAGCGAATTGACCAAATCGCTGATGAGATTGAGCAGTCCACCAGCGACTACGAGAAGGTATGTCTTCATGTTGTAGTTTTGAGAATAGGAATATGTTGACACATCACACATGTTTAGGAAAAACTCAACGAACGACTCGCTAAGCTGTCCAAGGGAGTTGCTGTCCTCAAAGTTGGTGGCGCCTCAGAGGTTGAAGTTAGCGAGAAGAAGGACCGAGTCACTGATGCTCTCTGTGCTACACGTGCTGCTGTTGAGGAAGGAATTGTCCCTGGTGGAGGCGTTGCCCTACTCCGAGCTCTTAAATGCCTCGAAAACTTCAAGGTGTTTATTTCATGAGACCAATAATTATGAAGGGCACTGATATTTGTATGTAGTTTTGAGAAAACTCCATAATTTTAGGCACCAAATGATAATCAACAAGTAGGAGTGAACATCGTAAAGAAGGCCGTTCGGGAACCCATCTGTACAATCGTGAGAAATGCTGGAATCGAGCCTTCCTCTATTGTTGAGAAGGTATTTGAAGTAATGAGCTCTTCACGACAAGGCTTAGTGGTGTTTGCTCTTTCAGGTGCTCGCGAACAGCAACATTGGATTCGGATATGATGCCCTCAACGACAAATTCGTAGACATGTTCGAAGCCGGTATCATCGATCCCACGAAGGTTTGTCTTGTTTTGGAGGAAAAATACCCAAAAACAAAAAAAATGGACTGTTTGCTTTGTGTTCACCTTGTGATGTAGTGGCACATTCTCACTACGTATGAACAAAGTCGCAAATACATAATTTAGGTAGTACGAACCGCCCTACAGGACGCTGCCGGTGTTGCATCATTATTGGCGACAACTGAATGTGTTGTAACTGAACTGCCTAAGGAGGAACCAGCCCCAGGAATGGGTGGTGGCGGTATGGGTGGCATGGGAGGAATGGGCGGAGGAATGTTCTAAGCTATCACTTCTCGGCTCCCAGTTAGGTGCTGCTCCTTATTTCCAGTGTCCACTGCGTTTCCACTTGTTATGTTGTTCATATCTGCGCTCGTTTGTTACATGTTATAGACATAGTTGATTTTAGTTGTTAAAATAGGGTTAGGTAGATCTTGTTATCAAATGTTAACTATTTTCACGTTGTATTTTGAAGAAACCGATGCATCTCAGAGTATTGTTGATTTTCATTTTTTAATACTAGTTACAAGTAAAAAAGAGTTATTTCACCAAAGATAGAAACCGTATATTTCAACCTAAAAAAAACATTCAGACACTAATGACTTAGGACGACATCCAAGCACCGTAAAACTAAAGAAAAAAAAGAGGTAGAGTACAAAGAGGCACTACCACGAGATCAAATCACATCTGGCTAGTTTTTGTACCGTAGTATTTGTGGTTGCGCATGAGGTGTTGAAGGCTGCCCGTGGATTTCTTCTGCCCGTTTAAGAAAAGCACCAACCATAGTCTTCACCACTGAAACAGAATTTCGATGCTGAAGTTAGTGCTGGTTGCTAATAGCCCCGGTGGACCGAATATACCCAATGTTGTTCAAGAGATCTCACCTCTGTCGAAGAACAGATGGGCCATTCCAGAATGTAGAGCTGATTTGAATTCGAAAACCAGGTCATAGTGAAGTGTGCAAGACAGGTCATTGCCTGGTTTACCGTGACCAAATCGGAAGGTCGTTTCGAGAGTGTTGAATATCGATTCACCAATCACGACTGACTGAAAGTAAGTGATACTAAATGAATGTAAATGGAAGGAAATGATACTGATCAAGATGAATTCAGTGATTTAAGCAATCAGTTCCAAGAGAGCTACAAGGTTGCACATCAATTTGGTCGTAAAAACACTTAAAAGTGCCATCGGACCTCATCACAGACCTCATCGAAGGACGCAGCCAGCTATCACGAGTCGCCTTTTATGAAAGTCTCCTCACAACAAGCTGTGGTCGTAGCGATTACCCCGTTTTCCTTTTTTTTCAGCATTTCACAACATATGGATCACATGGATTATTGGACACTTACCACCCGCATGCGTGAGGCTTTGGTAGAATATGTAGTACTGAGGAAACTTCTGTTTCCTGTCTTTTTCAGGGAAGGACAGTTCAACTTTGATCTCTGGTCATCGATATGCTGCTAAAGTAGGCTGGAGCATCCTGAGAATTGCGTTTTATTGTTTCTTTCCACTTTCAAAAGGGCCTGACGTTGGGTGCAGGTGCTAAGTGTCCATTGACGCTGCCAAAACATCGAAAACAAAAGCAGTCAAGGAAGACCCTTACGAGTATGGCTTGCGGGATTTCGGTTAAGCTTGTTCACCCTAGACGCTAACAAATATAGCGAGCGTAAAACCAAATGTCGCCCACGAAAATCATTCGGAAAGCTAAAGAATTTCAGTATGAAGTCTGTTAAAGGGAGCGTCAATCACGATCGCTATTCCCGCAGCCTGGAGCGCTGCAGTACACACGCGGCGGTGGCGAGGCAGTACTCGAAATCCACAGCATCCAGCTGCGCCACGTAGGTGGTGCCACGCTCCAGGCCGCGGGAGTAGTGATTGTGATTGACGTTCCCTGTATGTACTATATATGTGCTCATTCCCCGAACCTCATATGAGATTACACTAAATCTATTTCAGTGAAATAAAGGGAAAAATATGAGAAGATTGGGAGAGATTGACACTTCGTGCGTCAGTTAAATCTCTGGGTTCAGAAAAACAGAACTTCTCACGTACATGAACAACAGACGGCCGGACCAGGATGATTCGACTCTGGTAGCTTTCGCGTAAAGGTGGAAATCCGATTTCTAGCTCTGCTATTCGTGAGTTCCCATGTTTCTCGAGTATATCCGACCTTCGACACCATGGTATGAAAAGGCGATACTGCCCAACATCAGCAACGACATCAAACATTTGCTCGCGTGAGAAGCTGAACAAATTTATCACATCAGATATCAATGTATGTATAATCACATTTCATTTTCTTTATAAATTAGAACATGACAATTTGTTCCTCGTTCATCAGACGCATGAATAACCTCTAGTATTGTTGCATTTGAGGTTTCTTCAGAGTGAACAGCTTGATAGAAGTGGCGTTTTTACATCAAAAACACCTTGATGGTTCCGAATGCAGGACTATTACCGGCGCCCATTATAGACCTATTAAAGGAAACTCCAGACGGATGGACCCCTCGCAGCGTCAATCCACCTGCTGAGATGAGAGGGTCGCAGGAGAAACAGCGGGAGATATTCATCTTGCCTCCAAAGCTTAAATGAGTTATCAGTTCCCGTTTTGGAGCAAATCTAGCCCTGACTTGACCAGTTCAGTAGATGGGGTTTTGGGCGGCGTAAAGAAGGGGATGACCACCAATAACATGCAAATGAGACCCGCTCTTCCTTCCACATGAGACACCTTAGTGCGCGTCCGCATACTCCTTGTCATGGTGAGTGACGATCTTATCGATATTGACACTACAAGCGACATTCAAGAGCAATTCGTAAGTTTTGTTCTCTCATTGATATTAATTTGGATTCCCGAACATTCTACAGGTAAATATTCTACCGACAAGGTGGTTGCCATCTAGCATAATTACAAATTTAGTCCGTAGAAAGGGTTACGAACACAAATTGTGCAAGAAGCATAAAATCTCTCAATGTTGAGGAAATCACTGTTACGTTCGATTCTCAAACAACCTGATTAAAGCAAAAAGTAGTAACTGACCCAATAAGACGCTTCTCAGCATAAGCCATTTCATGACCACTAAATAGTCGCTTAGGAATAGAGTGGCTCACGGACGGTCGTATAATTATTCGCGGGATCATTATAAAAACTAGGAATCAGAATACAATAGAAGACCTGAATGCATTGTCGTAACCCAGTAATGGATGCACACTGAAAAACTACTAGAATTCATGTATAAAAGTTAAGGCTGAACCACATCTGAAAAATTTCCAAAATATCTAGACAGCATACATTTATGCTAACTGCGCCAACAAATACATACAACTCTGTTATCCTAATGAAAAATGAGACATGAGAAAACATGGCAGTGATTAACAAATTAAACTTCTTCCTAATCATACTGAACTTGATGAAACTCCATTCCAATATTGGTACCTCCAGAAAGATCCTCGAAAACAACGTCCTCATAAGCATTTGACTCTTCGTCTTCATCTCTGTAAATGGTTGAGGTACATTGTCCAGGAATGAAACTACCCCACAGAATTACTACACTGCCACGTTCTGTACAGTTGGTGGCTTTAGGTGAATCAAAAAATGCTATGCACTCACTCGCAGGCGGAGTAATGAGTGAGCCGAATGGCAGCGGGGGCCAATGGAGATATGACAGGGAACCTCTGATGCAAGCACTGCTCGTTGTGAGATGCACAGAGGGCTTTGTGCTTGCTAACCAGATGGATTACTTTTCCCTGAAAATAATTTTTATAATGTAAAGCTTCACCTGTAGCACTTCTCGCGCTTATTATCTATCATTATTTCGCATGTTCCTGGCGTGACATTGATATGACCAAAAATTAGTCTTTGTGACAGTTCAGAAGACAGGTGTGCTAAAAAGCTAGAAAAAGAAAAAGTTTGCAGCAACTGAGAAGGATGGCGAGAAAGACAGGCACCCTGCACAAATACTCAGCTATCATCGCGTTTGAAACAAACCACACTAATGATTCATGTATAGTTCGATTCCACCTACAGTGGCGGACAAAAGTATTGCAACAAATTTTCTTTTGTTGTAACTTCTTTCAGAGAAGAGCTGGGCATCTCTAGTTTTTATATGTTTTGCAGATACATATGTGGTACTGGGTCAGATGGATGCAATTTCATTTCGTACATGAATCTCTTCGGGAGAAATTTTTTACTCGGTGAGGTCGAAATTTAGGGTTCGACGATGTGGGCAACAACCTACAAGGAAATGTTTAGGAACGGGATCTCGACCAGAATTGGATTAATTACATCAGTTTCGGAACATTTCCAACAAGAAATACGTGTTAACACACGACTCATTGATATTTGCCATCCTTACGAATGATCGGTTTGTCGGTAATCTTCTGCCGCAATTTCTGCCATTCCAACTCATTATTTCACACCTGTCTCGAGGTCAGAGTGTCTCCCTGTGATACTTCTGCCCTCTCTAAAAATGTACATCTCCACTGTAATCTCTATCCCTTCTGGAAAGTGAAGATAACCCAGCTAGTTCTGAGGAAGCCAATAGGGCACATTGCCATAAATGTGGTTTCGATTTTTGTTTTACTTCGAGAAGTGGCTTTAGCAGAAAATCACGTTAACTGCAGAAACCGTACATCCTCTACAATGCAGCTTATACGTACCGATCCGAATCGTGGCGATTTCGATGATTCACCACGACTCAAAGTCGAGTGGTAGCAATAGCCAGCAACAGCCTTCAAGTCGGCTTGCTTCGCATTGGATTCTTTTTTTCGTATTTGAAGCCAGATGTTCTGAAAACGTTCCATTTGTTTCGCTGTACTGAAATTGAAGAGAATTTTCGTGCTTCCGCAAGAGCAAAGTAGTAAACTCCACCCCTCTGATGTTCAGCGTAGTTCACTACACTTCAGTATGGTTTAGTTTACTTCCTAACTCTTCGAAAACAAGCAACGTCTAGCTTTACCGTCTGCAACAACATTATAAAGAACTTGACTCTTCTTTATGCACAATTTCCTTTAAGGAAAGCGATTTTCCCGGGCAAGGGGAAAAACGAAACCACATTTCTGGCGATGTGCTCTACTGGCTCCACCAGAACTAGCTGGGTTATCCCTACTTTCCAGGAGGAGTGGAGATCGCAGTGGAGATGTACATTTTTAGAGAGAGCAGAAGTATCATAGGGAGACACTCTGACCTCGAGACAGGTGTGAAATAATGAGTTGGAATGGCAGAAATTGCGGCAGAAGGTTACCGACAAAACCGATCATTTGTAAGGCTGGCAAATATCAATGAATCGTGTGTTAACACGTATTTCTTGTTGGAAATGTTCCGAAACTGATGTAATTAATGCAATTCAGGTCGAGATCCCGTTCCTAAACATTTCCTTGTAGGTGGTTGCCCACATCGTCGAACCCCAGATCTCGACCTCACCGAGTAAAAAATTTCTCCCGAAGAGATTCATGCACGAAATGAAGTCGCATCTAGCTGACTCAGTACCGCATGTGTATCCGCAAAGCACATAAAAATTAGAGCCGCCCAGCTCTTCTTTGAAAGAAGTTACAAACAAAAGAAAATTTGTTGCAATACTTTTGTCCGCCACTGTATTTCGCTTAGAGATAACCAAAGAATAAAAAGAGAGATCAACATCTGAGTCTGATTTAATTGATAAACGTCAACGATTTCTGAAAAAAAATGTAACATTCGTCGGGAATGTTCCTAGCTTAACAAAAGAGCGCTCATAAAACGCTAAACCTGAGCTGAAAATGGGTTCTGGGCAGCCGACTGCCGGTGTAGGCTGGCTGTTGAGCAGGGAGGATCTGATTCGCGGTACCAAAAATGCAACAGTTCAACATTTTGATTTGATCTAATTGCTAAACGTTAACAAATTATCAACGAAATTATGTTCCTGAGTCTTCAACTTTCTCCCTTCTGAGAAAAAAAAATAGAAAAAAAACAGCAGTGGCCAAAATCTGACCTTGAATTTCTCTCTCTCTCTCTCTCTCATCTTACTGTAAAACCCAAAATTCACATACAGAAAAACGAATATTGTGTGGACATGATCAGAAATCACCTTTACGTTATCCATCCGAATTCCACATACAAAACATAGTGTGTCGTAGGCTGACTTCGCAGCGAGATCATGATGTGAGTAAGACATGTGCCATGCTAAAACCTGCAAATATATGGATTTCTGTTCCGGTTCCCACGATAATCGCAGCATAATTCCAAAGATAACTCGGGCTTAATACATTAAATACTCACCGGTATACTGTCAAAAACTCTCCCGCACATTGGAACTCGGCAAGTCGTCCTACTTATATCGCACTCGCCAACGAGGCAGCCCAATCTCTGCTCCATAAGGGCAATCGAGGTGGACTCGGATTCGAAATCCGCCTGCTCCGATCGCTCTTTCTAGAAGAAAATGATGAAGATAATCGTTTCTGACTTAGCTCAAACTCATTTAATGATTTCAACATCAACAGCTTGGTTATTTTCTTCGTTAGGTGAGTTGATGGAAACCACAAGACGAACGTTTAGTCATGTGTGTAAACGAAGGCAATAAGAACAGATAGCTTCAGAGCTGAAGAACTGCCAGTGACCTTGATCTCATAATCGTGAGAAACTTGGAAAGATTTCCCAGAAAGGAAGATCCCAACCTAATTGAAAAAGAGCAAATGTGATCAAAAATGGTCTTTGTTGAACAAACCCAAAAATTCTTCATTGAACCGTACTCCAAAACCTTATAATTTGGAAAAAGAGGTTTTAAAATCCCAACCCCTATTCCTGTAATAAAGTAAGAGTGAGGAACAAATTAGCAACTAGGATAAAATCATTCGCAAACCGTGAATTCTTACCATTCGTCGCATCCTTGTCGCGTATTTCCTTGCGACCTCGGAAATGTAAGCATTGGCAGTGTCGTGGACTAGATGAGAGGTCCTTGTAGGTCTGCTCACCTTCAAAAACGAGATTAAATTCTACAACGAATAAAAGCTGTAACTGCACTCGCTGTTCTGCTGGAAAAACAAATATAATTTCCGATCCGATGAAATTTAAAAGTTAGAGTGCAGCAACCGTTTGCTAACACTACCCTCTCCAACATTGCCAACGGTAAAGAGTGCATAAATAGAGATATCGTAAAATGGCACCTCCTAAAGTGATCAAAAAAAGGACAACAATGAAACCTAATGAAGTCTCACCTATATACACTGAAGAGGAGGAAAGAAAAAAATATACCACTTGATGGGAGAGGATTAAATGAAGAAAAAAGGCAACAGCGTTTTCACAACAGCACGATCCGCATAGATTTCTACGGTCCCTCATAAAATGAATGATGATGGAATGCATATATTGCTCATTGATTCATTGCTCGCGAAGAACAACATCCGATCTGAACTTTCGATCGATGTGATGAGTCCCCTTACATCACAAATCCGTTTAAAATTCTACTCTTTGAGGTGGCTGTAATGCTCAAAAAGAAAAAAAAAGGTTAAGAGAGAATTCTATGTGGGAAAAGTTAGGACAATTCCGGAAACCTAATGATAGTTTAGGGATTAAGTCGCACTTACCAAAATGGATCGCAACTTCACCGCATCGCTGCGTAACACCGTGGTTTAGCATGAAAGATTCGAAACCTTGATTACAACTTACATCATGACCCGCAGTAGTTCCTCGAGCACGTCCAGATATTAGAGTAGCACCATTTGGTGATTTCATCGGCACTGCAATAAATGTGATATATTTACATTGTAGCGCCGATAAATAGACCACAAAAAAACACACACACAACCATGTGACATTTTATACCGAAACAGCTTGAGGAATTATCTGTTGAAGAAGGAAGTATAGTTACTCCCACTATTGTTCCAAACAAGAATAGGTAACTTTTGAAAAACTTTCACGAAACAAAATTAGTAAATCAGAAGTTTGGCCTACTCCAAATTCCCGACTTTCATTTCCACTCTCAATTTCATACATAATTGTTTTCATTCTAACGAAGACATACTGACCTTGGAGGCACCAACTACTGTGTACCAACTACTACCGCAATAAAAATGATTCTAATAATTCTGATCTTCAGATCACGAATGAATCTTTTTGTGTATAGGTCGGCTATGGTCTTCATAATCTGTTGTTATCACACTTAGCAGCGTTGATCTGTATATAGTAGCTGTCCCACGTATACAAGGGCTCATTTTCCGAACAGTAAACATCGACAAGGGAAACAAACACGCCACCAACCCGTTCTCCTTCTATGTACATTTGCTTCTCTTGAAGTAGAGGGCAGGAAAATACTGCGGTATTCCATGATCAGTCCTGAATTCCATAACCAATGATGAAAATAAACCAAATACAAACGAAGACAAACTGCAACAAATAGTATTCAGCTCGAAGTCTCGATGAAATTACTATAGAATATGCTATCAGGCAAATACCTTTATGGCAGTGTCATAAAAATAATGTAAGTAACAAATTTGAACTTATGAATATTAGGTATGAAAAACAATTATGTACACAGATGCATAACAGGTATTAAGGTATCTGTAGAAGAGATCATTCTAGCATATCCATATCCCCAAAATGTTTCTCCATAATGTTGCAGAGCTCCCGATGGAGGTCCAGTTCTGCAGCTTCTGCGAGCGCAATGTTTTGTTGTGATGCAAAGGTAGAACCTGAAAAAAAAACTTCAATTCAAGGAACTCATACAATCATAGCGTGCGGCCCTTGCATTTATAAGCTATATCTATAGTAGGTCGGACGCCAATTCCCCTCAGAGGTGTGCTGCGACGGTCGCAATGAAACGTCGCGGCTTTGTTTACAGTCCAAAAATTGCATTGCATGATTCATTAGATGAATTTCGCATGTTTTCTCTGTGATCAGGCAAATTTCAAGAGAGAAGAGACAAAAGACACACTAAAAACGCCAAACTGAAGCGAAAAGAATGGAGAAATCGGCCCATTGTGTTTGTATTGAGAATCGGGCTACGATGCCGACTCGTAAAGAGCTCTGAACCAAACTATTAGGGCAGTTTCCACCACTTTCAGCTCAAAACCTTCATAAGAGTGGTGGAGGTGGAATCGTGAAGCCGTTTCAAGTTTGGAAGCCAAACCCCGGTGTAGAAACGCAAAATACCTCGAGGTATTATATGCGAAAAGCTGTAAATATAACCCCTAACCTTGGTGTGCAGAACCGACGCAGACGTTAGAGAGATACAACATCTGCTCTGACAACTCCTTCTCAACCTGCATCAAAGTCTTTTTGAAAGCTTGTGACGACTCCTCCATCTTCGTCTGAAACGTTGTAATGAAATGCATCAGTGCCGTTCATTTAGCTATTTAAACTGGGAGACAGAACCAACTTTACTAATCTGTTTTTCCTTCGACAGCTCAGAAATGCACGTTTGGGCATGTCGCAGCAAGTTTCCAATCGACTTCTCCACCTCCGAGATAGCATTCAGACGCTGGACAAGATCAGATCCGGACCCTCGTAAAGTTGTCATGCTCCCTGTGTGAGTTAGATGGAAAGCACTATCGACCGTACG
>KN730833.1:0-11144 GCA_000816745.1 Ancylostoma duodenale | reverse complement strand
AAAAAAAAAAAACTTCGAGTTCAAGGAACTCATACAATCATAGCGTGCGGCCCTTGCATCTATAAGCTATATTTGTAGTAGGTCGGACATCAATTCGCCTCAGAGGCGGGCTGCAATGGTCACAATGACACGTCGCGGCTTTGCTTGTGGTCCGAAAATTGCATCGCATGATTCAGTAGATGAATTTCGCATGTCTTCTCTGTGATCAGCCAACTTCAAGACAGAAGAGACAAAAGACACACTAAAAGCGCCAAACTGAAGCGGAAACAATGGCGAAATCGGCCCATTGTGTTTGCATTGAGTGAGTCGTCGGACTGCGATGCCGACTCGTAAAGAGCTCTGAATCAAACTATTAAGGCAGTTTCCTCCACTTTCAGCCTGAAACCTTCATAAGAGTGGTGGTAAAGATGGAATCGTAAAGTCGTTTCAAGTTCGAAAGACAAATTCCGGTGTAAAAACGCAAAAAAAAAACCTTGAGATACTATATGCGAAAGGCTGTGGATTTAACTCCTGACCTTGGTGTGCAGAACCAACGCAGACGTTAGAGAGATACAACATCTGCTCTGACAATTCCTTTTCCACCTGCATCAACGTCTTCTTGAAAGCTTGTGACGATTCCTCCATCTTTGTCTGAAACGTGATAAACTGCATCATTGCCGAGCATACAGCTACTTGTACTGGGATACAGAACCAACTTTGCTAATCTGTTTTTCCTTCGACAACTCAGAAATGCACGTTTGAGCATGCCGCAGCAAGTTCCCAATCGACTTCTCCACCTCCGAGATAGCATTCAGACGCTGGACAAGATCAGATCCGGACCCTCGTAAAGTTGTCATGCTCCCTGTGTGAGTTAGATGGAGAGCACTATCGACCGTACGATGTGCAATCGTGAGGAAATTCCAGGGACACTCCCTCTTGAGGCAACACTTGTACGACTAACACGTTATCTTTTTCGAACTTCATTACAAGTGCATGACAAAAACTATGGGAAAACTAGCGACTATTCACAAGAAAAAAATTGAATAATGATTTCCTTCTTGGAGCCTTAGACAAGTAAATATTGCATAATACATTATTCCTGTACAGAACTTACGACGAACGATTAAGTTAATAACCGAGCACAGGAAGCGAGAGGGATCACAGAAATTACAATGTGTTATTTGAATTAGAAGGCACTAAACAATTCTTGCTATCAAAACGACTAGAAGAAATAAACACTACACGCACCATAGCAGACACGATCTGCTCTTTGCACAATAAACTGTAGGGCGATGAAGGCAATAAATGTTTCACAAATGCGGAATACTTTCGTATACAAATGAACAAAATAGAAAAGTGGGAAAATGAACAGGTAAAAAGAAAAAACGTAATGAGGAGGATTAAAACGGTAAGCATTGTGAGGCATCAAAATAATGGAAATATAGGAACGAGAATAATAGAACACTTCTCAGAAAGGCACAGAACTGCTAATCTGCTTAAGAATTGTAACCGATCACCACGCACGACCTTGAGACGGAATTGGAGGAGGAGGAAGATCCGATAGCGGCTTGAAGGTGAACCTGTAAATTATCCGAAATAAATAACCAAAACTCGCTGCGATCATAGTTCCTCGATAAGTGTACGAAACATGTACGAGTTAGTTGTAAGTTGTATTCCAGACGCTATATTTCTTCAACGTGGAAGCTAGAACTAGAAAAACCGCAACAACTCGTTCAAAGAGGTCCACCAGACGAGCATTCATCACTATCTCAGGCAATGACACTGCGCGAGCCCATATAACTTTCTGGGTGATTTCTTTCACTATCATTGGGTCACCTGGAGTATACCTTTGCCTTTGACCTGCTTCAAACACTCTTCAGAGTGCTTGTTTTCGCTCCAAAATGCCCAAATCTCATAATAGTCAAATTCTCCAAAAATTAGAAGGAAAAAAGGACAATAGCAATACTTTACACAGCTTTTTTTTTAGCGAATCTCCAAGGATTGAAGGAATGGTTTGCAACTTCTGTGTCCTAGAACTTTTTTTGTTTTCTCCTTATTGAACTCCTTTCCTTTCAATTTTACAAACTGTTCTCTACAGTGAGCACCCTTTTGCAGAGCTAGGCATTTCAGCCATCTGTATTTCCGCGCAAATACAAAGAAAAGACGTCTTTAGCGAAAAGATGCCGATTTTCCGCGTGTGCAAGAGCAGCCTTGATGCCGCTCCTATCAAAACTAAGCAGCAATCGAAATTGACATGACCGACAACACTTGCATTTTCACTGGAGGGTTGATTTCGTGAAGAAAAATCGAAATACTTCTCATGGTTCACTCAGAATTTTCACGGAGGTTGTATATGGTGGAAACGAATGCATAGCTTATAAAATTTGTGAAAGTTTTAACTGAACCTGCTTAGCGAAGCTTGACGGGTGATTCAACAAAACTCCATCGAATCGGGTCACCCGGTGTTTCATTAAAATCTCTCGGGCCATCCGCTAACGTGAAAAGCGCACAGAAATGGTTCCTCAGATGATCCGGTGGGATAGAGAATTTTATTGAGTCACCCGGTGGTGCTCGTCACTCTCGTGGCACTATTCCCACAAGGTTTCAATTTGTGCCAGAATAAACCATGAAAAGAAACCCGTTCGGGTGAAGAAATGGTGAATCTGTGTTGATCGAAACACACAGTCCAAAAAAGAATTAAAAGGGAAATTCACCTGTCAAGAGGATGAGCATCTTTTGCTGGATATTTGGGCATGGCTGGTACAGGAGGCGGTGCGATGGAACTTGCAACTTTAGAGGCACCTCGAGGTGGAGGTGGTGGAGCACTCTCATCTATCCGTGAGCTCACAGTAGGTGAGCTGCCGAACCTAAAACGATTCGTTGCGACGAAATACAGTCACTTTTGCAATGCCTCTGAACGCATCGCATATTTCAGATGAAAAAAGAAACAGAAATGAAATGACATAGGGAGACTTTGCTCCTTTTCATGCTTGAAAATCAAAGGGAATGTTGGAAAAAGTACCTGCTTGTGAGTCCCGAAGCAATTGGTCCAACAGCTGGGGGTGGAGGTGGTTCAACCGTGGTGCTGCCGTTTGCACGTGGAATGGGTGGTGGCGGAGGAGGAGCGGTGGGCCTGGCTGGAGGATGGAATGATGGACGCGTGAGTGGAGCTCGAACTGGGGTACTCTCGCGTGATGAAAAGTCCTAAATTGTTAGAAGAACTGATGGCGTTGGAAATAGAAATATACACTTTCAAAAATGTACTCTCTAATTTTGACTGTGTGAGACTTCAAATATGATATATCAACTCCCCCCACCTTGTCTATTCTCAAAGGAACAAGGCTGCCTCAATTTTTTGAAAAAATAATGCGGAAAAATCGCGTATGCTGCCTGCATTTCTCGGCCAGGTATCCAAGCACTTTTTCCATGTTCTTTTCCCCTTATATTTCTCTCCAGCTATTTTTCCTGATGGAACTGGCCATACCAAGTCACATTAGGTATAGTGAAAAGCAACTTCTGTTATTGCACTGCAGACGAAGGCCCGCCACGGTGCATCACTGATGTGACGCTGCAGAACATCTAGGCACCGTGATTCTCGAGCGCCACCGGTGCTCATGCTAGTGTTTTCGTTACTAGCATCAACATCCTACGGATGTTAAGAGTATGAACAGAAATGATGACAATAGTAGCACCTCTACCGATGACGGTCGGAAAACACGGTGTTCAGATGTTCCGCCGTGCCGCACTAATGATGCGTCGCGGCTTTCCTTCGCCAGAACAGTAACGCCTGTCCTTCACTGTGTCTTACGTGCACTTGAACGAGCTGATGAATTTGTGATAACTTTGCTGGAATAACGTGAGGTAATTGCAACCGCTTTAGGAAAAGGGAAAACACAGCTTCAAAGGAAGCATAGGGGGAAAATGCACCTCAAACTTCCAAAAGACAT
Source organism: Ancylostoma duodenale (assembly GCA_000816745.1). NCBI lineage: Eukaryota > Metazoa > Nematoda > Chromadorea > Rhabditida > Ancylostomatidae > Ancylostoma > Ancylostoma duodenale. The sequence goes on along the minus strand of KN730833.1, from coordinate 7,218 downwards.
ACAAGTAGCATCAATTGGGATTTCACCTCCAAACGTTGATCCCTTAACGGTTTACACGCATCAACGCAGTTTAATGAGTGATGAGTAACTGCCACTGCGTGTGGTGCAATCACGATTGATGTTCCCTGTATTTTTGAGGGTGCATCCCAGCAAAACTTCCTGGGACGTGTCCGCTTCCAGTTCCTGTAGCACATATTCGGTTACCTCTGAGCTGCCGCTTCGTCTCAGTTTAGAACTAGCATTATTCACTTCTGGCTTGAATGGTCGCATGGTTTTGAACTGCTCACGACCATTTGAGCTGGAGCTTATCTGCAAGAGAAATATTTTGCGACAAGAAGATTCAAAGGAAACTTATAGTACAACTCACAGCTGGTTTCACCTGGGTAGGCGGAGGTGGTGGGGAGGGTTTGTTAGATGTGATCAAGTCCGCCGGCTTCGGAGCTGCTGGTGGAGCAGGAGCAACATTGTTTGATGGGGAAGGACGACCTGGAGAATGAGATCTTGGATAAACAATAGAAGCGAATAGATTTATACATGATAGGAATGGAACAATGACAATACCTTCGTTGAAACTTGGCTTCGGTATCTGAGGTGGCGAAGCGGAGGCAGGACTCGACGTAACAGATGTGTTAGCTCGTCGGATTTTATTTTCACTAGGCTTAGATGGTAGTCCATTAGCGAACAAACCACCTAAAGAAGCAGCGTTCCCAACAGTATATGTGCGACCTCCTGAACCTGCAACCACATATTGCATAAAGCTGTAAATATAACGGGAGGATTAGCTGGTCATATAAGACGAACATGACAAAGACTGACCTGGTTTCGGTTCTCGCTCGAGTTGACTTATACTGACACCTCCAGTGTACCCCGAACTTGGCTTCCCCGCCACCTGGGGTGCGGATCGGTCGTTGGTTACCACTTTCTTGAGACTAGTTCCTTTCTAAATCCACGCTTCATTTGAAAGTAGTAATTATTACACCAAGGAATTGCCAATGAAAGCTATGTAGGTGTGGACATTCTTTGTCGAAGGGAGGGCAAGATAAAAAGTGATAGAAGAGATCATGTATATACATTCTTTCATTAGAATGAATGACAAATTGCCAACAAAACACCAGGCATTTTGATTGATGACTGATCGATTCATATAACGTTGCGGATCACGACATCTTCGCGTGTGAGATTTTGATAAATTAAATGATTCTAAAGGACACAGAACTCATGCGTAAGCCGGCTCGGGCGGACACCAAAAAGACAACACTGACATCAGCGTTTACGCCAATATCTCCGCAGAAAGGTGGCAATTCATTGTGTTCCACATATTGTTATGGTTCTCTGAAAACCGAACACATGTCAAATGACATACTTCAGAAGTGAAAATTCCCGTGAATGTCGTTTCTAACATAGAATGACTCATCTTGGATCGCAGAATCAGAACAAGGCGATGAATTACTATTATGACTGAAGGATACGGTTACAGAGAAGTCTCATCCGAAGTTCGAGGAAGTATAAGAATTACTCAATTAAGAAAAAACCAAACCATAAGCCAAAAACAAATGAAGTTTTGGAAAAAAGAAACTACTTGTGAGATTTGACATTGAGACAATGGTGAGACAAAACCATGTTCAATTCCTCGTTAAAATAATCATAAGAGAGTGGTTAGAGGAAATATGAAATTTAGTGATTTAGGAAGAAATTCCTCGTCCCAACTCATGCGGTTAAAGAGATATCTCGTCTCCAGACCTAGTATAGACAGCACCTTCTACCCTTATTTTGTGGCACTCACAAGAGTCTAGCCCAATTTAGGACGAGGTAAACCATAGAAAAGCCGAAAGAGAAAACTAAAGCATATGTTTGAGAACAGCGGTAATAGGCGAGACAGCACAGGAGCAGTTGTTCCAAAAGACACAAGGTCAACAAACGGTTCTGCTGGCATTCTGCTCGAGTCATCCATGTTTGTCCAAGAAAAAAAAAGACGCCGAATTTTCCTTCAGGGGTGCGATTCATCAACGGTGACCAGGTTAGCGCGCTAGCCGCTGGCTAATAAACCTGCGGGCTAGCGTAACCACAGGGCAGATCCGACCTGCGATGCATTGCTGTGCGCGCAGGTTAGGATTGTTAACCAGCCAGCAGCCCTTCAATACGCGCTTGATACCCAACCAATTTTTTGTGAAAACACTTATTTTGGATGTTTTTCTGAATAATTTATAGAGTATTAAGTAAATATTACATATTTCATAACAGTGTATATTGATTAAAACTTCTGTATTTGTATTTAACATTTATAGTGAATTCTACAAGGAATCCTTCCACTGTCCTAAATATTATTGGAATATCGAATAATTCTGAAATGAAGGAGTTTCAAGTATTGCACATATCCTTCCTCAAATATTTAATCTGCTGAATTGTTGTAATAAGATACATTCCTAAACCCATGAATGAAGAAATTTCTCGAATGTTGGGCCTTTGATTACACGAATGAATGAATGGTTCGAATATGTATATCATGTTTTCGTTTATGAACGTCAGCACTCATTTCAACCTTCATAACCCTTCCAGAATTTGAAATCTATGGAATTCTAGTGGAACTAAGACATACTTCGGCAGCATATCTAACTCCTCTCCGATAAATTTTCTGCCTCCACTAGCGATCATCACAGAAAGTTCTATGAGTATTCATCCGGCCAGCAAAAGTCGGTGCTTGGGATCGATTCAAAAATTTTAGTTTTGTGAACATCTTCCTAAAAAATCGGGAACTTTACGTCTTACATTCACCATCTAGGGAACAGGCTGAGTCGTAGTAACTAGTTTCATTTTATAGACTTCATTTTCCATGGAAAAGGCATTTTCAGCCAAAAACTGCACACTAGAAATAAAAATTTAAGTTCCAGCACCAGTTATTCACAAGCAACTATCCATAAACTCGAAATAATGCACTTTTTTTTTGAGAAATTTTCCGAATGCTAACTGCCTAACCAACTGCTAGTCGCACCTTCTTACGTTAGGTTGGAACTGGCCCGTCGGTGACCTGCCGGTGACCACCTCGCACGCTGATGAATCGCAGCTAGCCCCAGGCCGGCCTCAAACCAGACCGTAGCCACAGGTTACGCGTTAATGAATCGCGCCCCAGGTGGACCATAGCAGTTTTTGATATTCTTTTTTTTTTGCCAAATGAAGAGAGTTGCTAGGCTGGTTTTAAAACACAGAGGAATATCTGTATGTCTCCAGGCATAATTGCCGAATCATCAAAACAAGAACAATGAATTCCTTTTTTATGAAGTGAGCTTCGTATGCTTCAAACTCCAACTATGAGTTGGTTTCGACCCAATTACTATTAGAGTGGATGCTCTTTCAAAGAACTAGAGAATTTCTCAGATAGTAAATTTCGACACTTAACTGCATTCTCATAAGTGTCCTTGCGCCTCTTTTTTTTCGGTGCTCAAATTCTGGGACATTACGAACGAAGAGAAAACAGTACAAAGGTAGAAGTTTGAGGCTAGGTACAAAGAACCAAGTTTTAAGACGCTGTTAGAAAATAGAGAGTACAGATAGCACTACAGGCGGTTCAGAAACGACTCGGTACGGGTGAAATCCCAAGTAAGTAATGCAAAGGCGCTTTTGACAAGTCGCCCAGGTTCTAGCGTGTTGGTCCCAGTGCTTTATAGCTACCTGACATGTTAAAACGGCCCCGGGAATGATGTGGAAAGTACGTGGAACGCATGCGTTCAAGCGGTGCGATACCGAATGCGAGGTGAATGGCCTGTACTTGGTCATTTCTGTACTGAGGCTTTTCAAAAGAATCTACGCAAACTACCGCTAAGAAGATTATTTGATGGACCGATCAGGAAGGATATACTCATTTCATTGCACATTTAGTAAAGACAAAAAATTCGTAACAAGGAAGCCTGCAGCCCTCAAGAGAGAACACTATTGAGACGAAGACTTAAAAGACTCACCTGAATTTCAGCAAGCAAAGCAGCCGGTTTCTTACCAGGAGCAGCGGAAGCTCCACCAGAACCAGGTCCTATCAAGGATGGTGGCGGAGGAGGTGGCGGTGGTGGAGGTGGAGGCATTGCCACTGGAATTTCACAGTGATTTTCTCCCTCAAGTGAAAACCAGCATCCTCGGATATATAGAATACTGAAGATCAATGCTATAAATCAAGGATGGATTTCATGAGAGTGAAGCACCACAAAAGAAAAGGCATAAACGATGGCAATTATGATTCACTCAAGACGCAGATGATCGCCGGTGGAGCGGCCGGGGAAACTCGAACGCGGGCGTCGCGCGCGGCAAGAAACATTCGCGAGGCGATAGTAAAAGAAAAAAAAGAAGCTAAACAGAGGTTGGGAGGATGCTCTTTTCATTTAGCTTGAGTCGTGAATCGTTCCTTACAATGTGTCAGAAAGATGGGAATCAGAGTAAAAGTCTGGAAAAAGGTTAACGAATAGCTAGGAATTGGAATGGAGTGTGAAAACAAGAGAATAAATGCGAGTCACGAAGTTTGTTGCAACTGAATAGGCAGTTGCAGAGAAGTTAGAGAGTGAAAGAAACCCGAAAGGCATGCGGAAAACAAGCCTGATAACGGGGCTTGCTGATTAGTGAACAAATTGCAATGTCATGCGCAATTACTCAGCTCCCGCATTTCCAAAACCAGTGTTTAAATACTTTTCTCGGAAAAAATGCGAAGGAATGTCAACTTTCGTGCGCGATCCTGGTCTCGTACTGATAGGTTTACCTGAATCTCAAAGACAGGCAGTATTTATCTCTTTCTGAGAATTGATGGATTAATTGTTCTCATCCGTTAAGAAGACCTGCAGTTCCATATATCGCTGCTTGAGCCAAACAATTCCGTGTTCTTTAGCTTCACGGGCATATCACTGTTTTTGAAAATGCGCTCCGCCGCGCGCCCGTCATTCAGGGCGCGGCACGGTCGTGGACGAGTTCCCATGTTGTTGTGCTATTGAAGCCTGGTTCAAAAAACTTTCTCGCATTCTTTGGCCATTTTAACACTTCATAACCTTTAAAAAGTTATTCATGCTTGCGGCGCGTGAAAGTTTACGCGCCGATACACAATGCAAAGGAAGGAGGCAGAAGAGAAATCCTGACAGGTCAGGAATGTTCCTAGTTTTGCCGCAGCGACTGCCGCGCGAACAAACCGCGTTTCCATTTTTGCCGCCTTCGGTCGGCGCGAAAACTTTGTGGAATTTGGAGGGACGCGTGAACTTTTACGCGCCGCAAGCATGAATATCTTTTAAGGGGATACAATTTGCGCACAGCAATAAAACTGTTGAAATTTCCGAAAATGTATCCCTGTTCCCAATGGACGCTGCTCAGATTTCCCCTCTCTAACGCACTTTATCGATATTTCCAGGTTTTTTTCTCCAACATGTCTACGGACCTGAGAGCTGAAATGGCTAGTTTTTTCAAACCTCCTAAGTCACGGACTTCAGAAATCTCTTCATCACAGAATGCCCCATCAAACATGGAAAAGAAAGGTAACAGTATTTTTCTTTGCTCTGTTGTTTTTAAGCATTTGTTTTCTTTTTTCATTTGCATGACATCTCTAGATAACATTAATGTCTAATAGTTTCAGATCTTCTCAAAGATGGCTATCGAAAATCCAACCAATCTCTTGTCCTCAAGGTCCACCGACTTGAGGTTGTTGATGTTATTTTTTTTCTGACTATGAATTTTTCCTTATTATAGGCGAATTTATACAACATACAGAGAATTACAAACGGCTAGGCGGATACGGACTAGTGCTGCGAAGCGGCAGCCTTGGGCAGAGAGTACCACAGAGCATTATACATTTATCAGAGCACCATCGAGGAGTGCACCCAGACAACCATACTGCCATGCCACGCCGCGTCGCTGGTCCGTATTCATTATTAGTTAGTTATTCCGGCCGAATTCCCTGTAAATACAGGAGACGTCAATACTGATTGCACACCTTACAATGGAGGCAGCACCACATCACTCGTAACCCATGTAGGTATCCGTTAACCGCTGTAGGACCGACGTTTGGGTTAATGCGTGTCGGCGTGGATTAACGTGCGATCTGGCGCTTCCTCCATTGCTAGGTGCGCACTCACGATTGAGGTTCCCTATAGATGCTTGCATCAGGCAAGCCCTCCTTATCGCAGAAGCATCTACTTCCTCATATTCTATATTGATCACTTTGACACAAGATGAAATGTTCCGGAGGGTTAGCGGCCAGTCTTACCGTATATTTTGGGCGTCGAATGGGATATGTGTTGCGTGCAGCTACACAACAGACACTCTACCAAACGGAGATGACCTATCAAAACGCAAAGATACTAATCAATGTGACTTCTGGAGTTCGTGCACCTGCTTTTACGATATTTATAAAATTGCAGGTACTTTGACGTTTGTAAAACAAGTGAGTAACAAGAACCAACGCATTTCTCGAAAAGATTTCTAACCGTTACGTCATTCGCGTGTAGGATGTATGGTGTTATCGAATTGGAACATATCAAAGATACAAATTTCGAATGCAGAAGTCACCTTTCGCAGACTAGAACAGGATTCTGACATGTTTTCCCAGACATAGTACAGTTTATGAACTCTATCGGTAGCAATGCGAACTTATATAGCGGTGCGGGCGCGCAGTGTCTGGAAGGTTGTGAAGCTTGAACTCGGTCATTACTCAACTGTTTTTACTTTGTATGAGTGCTTTTCAGTATCATTTTTGGCTAAACAATTTTTTGTACTTTCTTTTATCATTGTGAACCGTTGCATTGATCCCACTACGACTGAGGCTTAGGTACCATGTATAGTGGAGTCGTTTTGACAGTGCGTTTTCTGCGACAGCGGTTCCATGGTATTGGAGCACGCAGCGCGGTCGGTCAAAAAGTTGACCCATGATTGATCTGGCTTCTTTGAAGAGTTTTATCGCTTGTTTCCTCTTACATTGAACTTTCTTAACCCTTAGAACAACTGAGGAAGGGAACAGATGACAAAACTCGTCAAAGAAGCCGGATTGATCGTGAGTCTACTGTTTGACCGACCGCACTGCGTGCTGTCAAAACGACTCCACTATACTTCTCTAATTATAAAACGAACTTAGTCATATTTATATAATACACAGAAGGCCCATCTTATTCTCGAAGCAGATCTGCAATGAAGCAGATCTGGATCGTAAAAATAAGCATTACGCAAGCCTGCATTAGGCCAACCTGCATTCGAAACTCACAAGAT
>KN730823.1:0-13370 GCA_000816745.1 Ancylostoma duodenale | reverse complement strand
TCCCATCATTTAACACGGGAAGTGACCATCGTCTATTACGAGCTCGGCTGCATTTCGACAGAGGACAAGTCCGATTTATGCGAGTACGATCGAGGCGCCCGCGACCAACTGTTCTAAACGGGGAAATGGCCAGAGCCATTGCTGCCAAGGAGGGCTTTGAGATGGTAGATGATATCAACGAGGATTACACCAACCTCGTTGGAACCATTGTCAAGATCAAGAACGAGTGTCGTGCTGCAACACCCAACCACGCCACGCGAAGAATCTCCAGCAGCACTCGCGCCCTTCTTGAGAAGCGGAGGCATATAGATCGACAAGCGAATCATTTAGAGTACGCAGTCCTGAGCAGACTCTGCAGGCAAAGGCTGGCTGAGGACCACGCGAATTTCGTTAGGAGTCGTCTGCTTGATGCCGCCCACAGCAAACGTAGTCTGAAGGTGGAAAAGCGTGCGCTGGCAGAACATCGTCTTGGTGCTGACGGAATTACAGTGGAATTTCTGCAGGCTTGCGGACCAACGCTGTACACCGCGCTAGCGAGACGGTTTTCCCACTATCTTGCGAAATGTGAAGTGCCAACAGCTTGGAAGCAGTCCTCGACCATCCTTCTTTTCAAAAAGGGTGACAAAGAAGATCTGGAGAACTACCGTCCTATCACGCTACTGCCAGTGCTGTATAAGGTCTTCACGCGTTGCATCCTGACCCGCATTCGGAGGACGCTGGATGAAGCTCAGCCCCCAGAGCAAGCAGGATTCCGGCGCAAGTTCAGCACACTGGATCACATAATCACCTGCTGTCGATTGATCGAAGCCGCCCGGGAATATCAAAAACCACTGGTGCTAACATTCATCGACTACAAGAAGGCATTTGATTCAGTGGAACCGGCCAGGGTCTGGAAGGCGCTGGAAGAGCAGGGTGTTGAGATGCGGTACACGAAGGTGTTGAGCGAGTGCTACTCGGGTTGCACCACGGTGTTTCGGCCGTTTCTCAATGATATTGAAGTATCTGTGGAGAAAGGGGTTCGTCAAGGCGACCCAGTTTCACCGAATTCATTCGCAGCGTGCCTGAAATCGGTGATTCGCAACTGCGACATAGTGCTGATCACGAGGTCACCGGAAGATGCCTCGGAAATGCTCCTACTGCTGGATGAATAAGGAAGAAAAGCAGGCCTCATCATCAACACGACAAAGACCAAGGTCATGCGAAACACGTTCTCTAGTCAGCAGCCGGTGCTCCTTCAGGGTGTTCTTCTCGAGGATGTCAGAGAGTATGTCTATTTCGGTCGCCTGCTGACCATGGAGAACGACATCAAGCCCGAGATTGCGAGGAGACGAAGAGCAGGCTGAGCCGCTTATAATTCGATTAAAAGCGTGCTCGAAAATACCAAGGACCAGAAGCTGCGCGCAGATCTCTTTAACTCGACCGTGCTGCCAGCCCTGTGTTACGCGAGCGAAACGTGGGCGTTAACGAGAATCGCCGAAACCCAACTTCGTTCAACCCAAGTCTCACTTGAACGTCGCATGCTTGGGCTGTCTTTGCGTCAACAGCGAGAGCGCCATCTGCATAACTCGGATATTAGAGCAATGTCGATGGTCCGAGATGTCGTTCTTCACGCGGACGAGTCGAAACATCGCTACGCAGGACATCTTATGAGATGCACAGATGGTCGATGGAGCTCAGCAGTTCTGCGATGGTATCATCGCGACAGAAAAAGACCGCGCGGCCGACCTCCTATAAGGTGGTATGATTCGTTGGCTTACCGAAACAACAGCGGTGCTTCCGGTTCAGTTAAGGTCCACTGGTCGACTAAAGCTCAAGACCGATCTATGTGGAAGAGAAGTTGGGACCGGCGCAAGCCAACCGCCGCACTGAGGAACGGGTCGCCTAAGTATCCTAAGTAAGTAAGTAATAAAAAGGTGTGAAAAAAGGGGCTGCTGAAGGGTGGTGAGTGGCCGGCGCGTAATGGGAAAGATGTAAACTCTAAATACATATTGAGTGTGACGGAAATATCTAAGCAGAATATAGTATGTACACACTCCATCATTATGTGACACAAGAATACAGCCAGAGAAGTGAGCACCAAAGGAAGCGTACGATTCCGACCTTAGCCGGACGGTTTGCCTGGTGTGCTTTCAAAAGCTATCAAGACCCTAGCAGATTGAGAAGTCTTATATATCCGTTTAGGAGCAATCGCAGCTGCTCTCAACGTTCCACTTACGATTGCCATGCTGGCAACAGCAAAACTTCGAACTCGGAGAGAATTTCAAGGTATGCTGCTCGATCATGCAAGAGCATCAATTTAGTGAAGTCAAATCCATAACTGTAAAAGTTCATATTTGAATGCTGTATCATGATGTGATTAAAATCTTCGCAGGTCATACTGCACCAATTTCGTCGCACAAGAGCATAATTTTTGTTTCTGTCTTAACCATTGGTGTTTTGCGGACGAGAACATACATCAGCAATAATATGTAGACTCCAAAATTTGCTCAAGGCATTGACTGTCCTCTTCATTTTTGAGATTTTCCTGACAATCCAACATGCTTACTTTGTTTTACAAGCTATGATGTCGAGCTTCAATGTAAGAAACTTCACCGAAAGGTGGAAGTTGGAATCTTAAAGGCAGCATTCACAAAAACTTTCGCTCTTCAGATTTTCACACTCTCTCATACTCTAGCGCAGTCCGATTGATTCCTGTACAATAGCAACAATGAAAACCTATTGCGCTCAGCGGAGTAGCTGGTACATCTTTGTACTGGCGTGCAATTCGGACAAGTTTTCCGTTAGTTGTTCATTTCGCAAAGTGTAATAGAAACAGCTGATTTGCTGCAGTTTTGGAGAAACTTGGTCATTTTTTTCTCTCTATGAGTTCTTTTCATGGTGATTTGTACTTTTTGCTGATTTTCATTAGAATGTTTTCTCATCTGAAATTTACAGAATTTGAACATGTTTGACATCAGTTGGAACTAGATTTCGTTGAAATTTCAATATTCTCCAAAATTCCAAAACTCCAGTCTACGCTAAAGGTGCCTTGATTTTTAAGTGACATCTTTGCTAAGTGCTACACACTTTCCAGTGGTTATTCATCTTGATGAGGTGAGGAAAGGCTGCAGTTCAGAATAAATAAATGATTGCGCAAATATGTATACAACCGGTGGTACAAAGACACCATCGGTCTTTTGATGTCAATCTTTATCCCATGGTTCATGCAGTTTGACCGCGCCTACTACATACTACACCTAATCTGGCCATGAGCTTGTAAAAACAAAGTTCTAGTGTTACTGGAGAATTTCGACTTATACCTTTGGGATACGTTGAGTTTTTCAAGTCAAAAATTTTCGTGTGTGTTGCCTTTAATGGGATAATATTCAACCTGTCGGCCGTCCCTGTACGCTTCGCTCGCATGGACCTACGCCTTATCCAGACCGAAATCAATCAAATTCCTCTATGGATTATAACAGCTATGAATAACTGAAAACAACCGATCTGACCTTACGTGACCAGTGGGAATTATTTACTCCTTTCTGTATTTTGTTGTGCGCGCGTCGAGCAATGGTAAGAGGCCGGTCCCAACCGAGGCCAACCAAGCCTTCCATCCCTCCGGGTCCAGTAAAATGCGTGGCACATCCCACACACTGGGAATGATTAACGCCGACCACTTTTACTTTATCGTTCTGTATATGTTGATATTTCAGGTGAAAAGGGAGTATAAAAGGGCCATAGAAGGGCTCAGGGCTCGGTCTTGCCGGAGAGATGAGAGAAGAACCACGGATGTGATGTCAATAAAGAAACAGACCACACATCCGCTTCGCCCACCAGCACTGGTCACGCATTTTTTGTCACTTCGATTAAAGTATTCCACACTACAGACATCGGCACACTCTGCAGTGTACAGATAACACATCTCTACTTTCGGGTGCCCTCTAATAACACCATTAAACCGGCTCCAAGCGATTTTCGGACTATTTATTTTATTTGGTCCCATCATGGCCCCTTATTACACTGTTGGACCCGTCTCCGGGCGTTCTCCAACTATTGGAAGTCGTCAACACCCTAGGCCACGCTCCCTGAATTTTATTTCGCAAACGCACACAGGGGGGTGGGCCATGATGGGACCAAATAGGCGGTGTCTTTCCGCCCTTCTGCGTCAACTCGTCCCAACTTACACTCAAATTTGCTCGGGCAAGTTTGGCAAAATCACGTGCGGGTTAGTGCTAGTCGGTCGTGAAATACGGGGCAAAGGTTCGATTGAACCAATCGCAGGTAAGCCCACCCACTTCTGCCTCATCGCGACACACAAATACACACACAGACGAAGTAAGCCCGTTATTATAAGTCATATACAGACACCACAAGATAAATATTTGTGGATGTATTCATTTCCTACGGGCAATATAACCGCATCCTGATCATGAGTAGCAATTACTTTTTTATGAATACCTTTCAGTAATGATTGGCTTAGCAGCAACAGATGCAGTATTTGGCATTGCGTTTGTATTAGCTGGTATCAGCAGGATCTTTGTGATGAACCAACATTGTACTACAGGTACTAATTAACACATTCAATATTTCAGAAAATGATGCTCTCTCACTATCATGAAATACATTAAATTTGCGAAACTACGTTTGGCAAGCAACTATTTGAGCCATTAGCCATGTTTCTGCTTATAGCAGCACTGATCTGTGCGAGGCCATCGCGTTATAGATGAGAGAAGGCCTACTGGCTTCGAACTAGTCTATGCTTGTTTGGCTTAGTGAAGATCATCATACGGCTAAATGAGTGATTTTGGCAACTAGGCGAGTTTTTCAGCAATGTGTGAAATTCCTCTCATACGACGATGGAGCTGTTCTACTATGGCCTACGTGCAGCTAATTACAATCGCTTTCCAACTACAGGTGACATTTAAAGTAGTTTTTACTTCTACGTAAAAGTTTCAGAACAAACGTCATTCGTCAACATCGTGTACTTCGCCAAAAAAGTTTTCTCAAATAGTAAACTGATTTGCATTCGCAGTAAGATTGCGTTTAAATCAACAATGTGCTCGTTTCTTGGTTATCAGCGTGCGATGAAAGCTTTGCTCTCGCTCGGACTGAGAAAGGTGCTAAGCGTCGAAAGGTTACTGGATTTAGAATTTAGTACTAGCAGAGAAGCTCTGGTTGCTTTCTGATTATGAAGATATGACCATACGAGTCTTCGCGACGTCGCAATATTACAACAATGTGCCAACAGTCTTTTTTAAAAGCAGTGAATAACCCGCAACCAGAAGTTGGCGGTTTATCTACTGCCAACTTCTGGTTGCTAACACGCTGATTAAAATATGATTGATTACGGATGGGAGCTCACGTAAAATATAATGCGAAAATTCCTTACAAAGTTACCTTTCAACCCCTGGTTTTTCCCCAGGTCGTAAGAGGTATACGGTGATTCTACTTCCACAGCTTATAAATGAATGCAGTCTGTTCAAGATTTCCTTGCCAGTGAAAATGGATATTTGCAGTTTAGGGTGTACTCTTACTAGCTGTTGCCGTCGATCGATTACTAGCTATAATGACTCCCATCAAATACCTACGGTTCAACGTCAAATATACATTCGTACTAGCTGCTGGTGAGTTTCTAGGGTTACCATTCTTCGGAGTCGCCTCAGATATCTCATATATAATAATAAGTTGTTATCGCATCTGTGTACTTTGCAGGAATAGGTGTAGTCTGAACCTGTTGGTTTCCAAGCGATTTGCCATTGGCTGTACCTTGTTCAGCGTTCACGTCTTTCCTGAATTAGTAATAGGATAGGCCGGTATTTGAAGTAGTGGTAAGGTCTCAGCGCGATTGCGAAAGCAACTGACTTCAGCAGAGACATAACTCAAGCGGTTAACAAAACGAGACTTCTCCAGCATAACTGTGAGGTCTTATCAAGTGAACACAAGAAAGAAGGGCTGGAGAAGGATGCAGCCACCTTCTCATCATGTAGGAGATATTTAATCACTCATTGAAGGAATTGCTAGTGCTCGGCGGATTTACAGTTTTACTGCAGAGACACAAAATATTCTTGGGAAAGTTGTGTAAAACTTCCTATCAGGGATAACATTGTAGCTACACAGAATAAACCCTCACATTCAGGAGGGATCTTTAGCCCATTTTTGCAGCCCATTCCTCCATTGGCATCAATTATTTTTATCTGGTCGCAGTGGAGGAACAGAAGTCATCAAGGATGTCTGTTTAAAAAATTATGAGGCATAACCACATTGAAGTAGTAAAACGCTTGCTCACCTACTCAACGAATAACAGAGCGTTCACAAGGTATGAGGTTGTAAGTAATTGCCGAATAATCGAAACTATTGAGACACACGTCGTCTCGGTTGATAGAAATACCACCGAGCAACATGAAGCGCTACCTGGTCAGAAATCGGTTGTACGATCGCATATTCATAACGTCAAATTGTGTCGTCTGCCCCACAGGCAGAGCAGGCGACTGCATGAGTTCAGGAGGCATATACCTGATCATTTGCGTTATCTGTGGCAAAGAATATATTGGCGAGACAGCGCTACCGTTGTGCGCACGCATTCGAGAGCACTTGGACGGCAAGCAAAGATCGCGCCAAAGTACACCTCTTGGCAACTACAGAAGGGTTAGACACGACGGAGTTAGTGTAAGAATCCTGGCGCAAAAATCCAAAACATCAGCTCGCAAAACTTTAGAGGCTTTGTGGATTCAGGCGAAAAACCCGAAAATGAACCGTAAAGAAGAATGCTCCTCTATCACACGGGAGCTCGCGCCATATCTTGGACTGCTCTTCTTATCAAAAGGAAGCGTCGAAGTTATTCGCTTAAGTGGACAGTGAGCGGTCGGTCGCATCACATCACTGCTGTCACATGAAAAGGTGAGCATTGGTATGTGAGCTAGATCTGTGATAAAAAAATAGGCATAGAGTTTTGTTTGTGGGGTTCTGGAGAGATCTGATCGGATAGTTGGCTTGTCGAATTACTCATTTCAGGCTGTAAAGACGGCGGTTTGCCGAAACGTCAGCCAAAATAAATACCTTAACAATCTCGTGTATAGCTGAAGCAAGAATTGAGATATCAACCAAATATGCCAAGCTTTATCAACAGTCGAACGTTTGTATTAAGAAACAGTCATTCTCCAAAAATCCTTCCAAGAGAAAAAGACCAGTGTGCGTCTGATCAGAATCGACTGAACACTTACGCACACGAAGGTCCTGTATTGCGAAGCGCCTGAACTGAGAGCGTTAGTCATTGCGGAGGATTTCCCATAAAGACCGGCTAAGACGGCATGCACATGTCCGAGATACTTACAATGAAGAAGCCGATTGAACAGCAAGTTCAGCATCACTACCGTCCCATTCTATCTCCAACCAGCATCATCCAGGAGCATGCGCTACGCCTAACACAGAACAATCTCGGCCTCGAAGTTGTCCTTCGTTCTGGATGCCCCGTTTGGTTGACGTGGAGACGATGGTTTCCTATGACTGCTCTAAATGTGAGAACAAATCAACGTTTATGCTGCCTCTCAACAGCATATGGGTTAGGCTAACTCATTCCGTACGGAAGCCCGAAATGCTTGACATGAGGTGATTGTTGACATTGAATATGATATAGATTTCTTCGCGCAAATTTAACCTAAACGGAAGTCGCATGCGGAGGATCTCCATCACTCCCCGCTCTACCGATCTGGGCAGCCATATACCTCTTTCTTTTTCAGCTCTTTGTTCATTTCATAAACTTTGATCCAAGAGTTGCGATTGCGGGGTTTAAATTGAGAAGTCTCAAACAATGCAATTTTTCGTAGACAAGAAGCTAAGAAGCTGCCCTGCCATTGGAAGCATTAACAGACGAGGAAAGGAGCTATGTAACTCACATCGATATTTTTCGTAGAAGATAGTGGTCCCTATGCTCATGAAAACCGCACGAACTTATTCCACAACCTAGTACACGGCATGTTTGAACTTTGAACGTCCGAACAAATTATCTTTAGTTCTATGCGTATATATCCTTTCAAAGAGAACCCTAAAATGTTTGGTGAACAGTGTTGGAGGGAGGCGAAGAGGGACTGGTAGAATATTCAGACAGAACTGGTCCTTAAGAGTGAGCAGTCTTTCCGTCCCAAAATGATCTATGGAATGCGTTTCCCTTGCAGAAACTAAACATGGCACTTTGGTCATCGTCAATTCTTATGCTTTCAAACCAATCCAATTTAGGTCCATACACATTGGTGACAGTTGCTACACTCACAAACGTTTTGATCGTTCAAAACGACGAAACTTTGGTATCGTCATTTTGTTTCATCAGTTTTGCAGTATATCCTGGATTTCACGACTATATTCTTTTGCTGAGAATTTCCTGCGTTATTTCCTCCGCTCTTATTTATATAGTTATAATTGCTTACTTGAGCAAGGTTTTCTTCCTCTAGTAAAGGATATGAAGTAGGGTAACCACAGCAAAGTATTCCAGCATCTTTCGCGAGTGACTGCTTGGTCCAGAGAGCAACGTTCTTTGAGACGTTCTACTTTTACAGTTGGTGCGGTTTCTTTTGCAAAAAAAAGTAGTAAATTATGAATTGGCATTTAGTACGGCATTCTACGTTCCAGGACTTACTACAGCTAATGCAGTCTTGTTCCTCCTTATTCCGGATGTGGTGGTGTACTTCGATATATTTGACTGGTCACAGAGCTATTCCGCAGTGCTCTACTCGCTTTCAATGGCAAATGTTAGTGAAAAGAGGAAAACTTCAGAGAATTTTGTTCTTGGTGGATCTGTGCCTATTATATTGGTTGTTCTGCTTCCTTTAGTCAGGTTTCAGCGAAACCTGATATTTCCAGGTTATCATCAACGCTCTTATTTTGGTTTTTCGCCATAGAGAGATTATTCAAAGCTTCAAACGTTTCTTCGTTGTGGTATTGTTTCGCCAATCGCCGAAAACTGAACCCACTGTAATGATGCTGAGTACGAAGTAATATTGCTCATAATTTTCACTGCGTAACAATAAATAATTTTGGTTCTGTTTCGGCTAACAGCTCGGCGCCAACACACTTTTGAGTTTTTTCTTTGGAAACATCCCGAATTCCAGCGGGTGCGGTACATTCTACAAACTCTCAATGCTACTTTATGACTTCAAGAAAGGTAATGAGCATTTTTAACAGTACGATCCGGTCGGGTACGGAATTTTCAATTAGTTTGCTGTAAATCTCCAGATGTGCCGCATCTGCGATTTTACAATGAGTAAATATTAGCGCAACTTAATCTTGAGAAGATTTTCATGATAATCGCTGCTGATGAATTCCAAATAGTACAGTGCCGAGTTACAAACTTTTCCTTTTGTGAGAAGACAGAAAAGTATTGCAGACTACGCGGTCTAAAACTGAGAAAAGCTCGAGAGGGGCATATCTACAGATATTAGGTGTATTAGGTGCGTGTGAAAGTTCCAGGGCAGACGGTGGCATTTCACTGTTTAACATGTCTTTGTTCCTTGTGATTGCAGTATTCTGCAACAGTTTTCATGTGTACTAATAGCCTAAATCATCTGCTACCTCCATCTTTTTTGACTCGGATCGGTCACAGCGTAATCATCACTCTATATAATAGTGGGCTTAGCCTGTTTACATGTATGTCAGTATGTGAGTATGTAAGAATGTACAGGGATCTCCAACCGGTCGCAGACAAGGGTTGGGAGCGCGGCGCGGCTTTCTTGGGCAGAGACACGGGAGCTCAGCACGCTCTCAGACAATTTCGGGGGCAAATCCCGTCCCAACCGCCGGCAAATCCCCAACGAAACGTTTGAACGAGGACCAATAGCGAGCAAACAGCGGGCTGAACCACCCATGTTGCGGGCCAAACGCGCTGTCGGGCGAATCGCGGGCTGAACGCAGAATGATTCGGGCTGATGCACGATCGTCGGGATTCGGCCCGCTATGTGATAAGTGTCGGGCACGGGCCCGCTTTTTGCAGCCACTGACCGCCGGCAAATATCTCCAAAAAGCGGCCTGAACGACCACACATTTCGGCTCAATAAGGTACCGGCCCGGTCGGAATGGTTGGTTGTTGATAGTAGGGACATGATAAAGGATGAAGCCAACACCGGGATGGAAGAGATCAGCAGCATGGATGGCCTAGTGGATAAAGAAGCGGACTCTCAATCACTCATGAACAATGGTCAGGTGGGTTCGAATCCTCTCAGTGGTAGAAGGAAACTAGCACTACGAAAACATGGATGGACCTTGCAATAAGTCATCTTTTCGTATTTCTGGTGAGAATTTGCATGATCGTGTTGCTTTTCTACTCCTGTGGATCACTTTGGATCCACAATGACGTCGAACCCGGGGCTCTTCCGTCCGAGACTGTGCGCGAGGTGTGACCGATCCCCCAGGGGGTTGCCGCGGTGCCTGCGTCCAATGTGGAGAATTCTGCCTTGTGCGCCGGATTAGGAGCAGTAGCGCCTGACGGTTTGCGGGCTCATAGCGGCCTGAACGCTGCTACTTCTCGGGCAAAAACAAGCACGCAAAAACACATGCTCGTTCCGACCCTCGCCCCCCGCTCGTTCGGAACGGGATTTGCCCCCGAAATTGTCTGAGCTCAGCGCCTGTGTCTCTGCCCACGAGAGCCGCGCCGCGGTCCCGACCTTTGTCTGCGACCGTTTG
The DNA here is from genome assembly GCA_000816745.1 of Ancylostoma duodenale. Classification (NCBI taxonomy): domain Eukaryota; kingdom Metazoa; phylum Nematoda; class Chromadorea; order Rhabditida; family Ancylostomatidae; genus Ancylostoma; species Ancylostoma duodenale. The sequence continues at coordinate 2,723 of KN730823.1, read as the reverse complement.
GAGTTCCCTATATGTGCGTCAGACCGTTACGAAATTCTACGATTGGTCAGTGATCGTGATTGTGAGATCATATAAAAGCCTAGGAACGAGTGTATACTTGAGTGGGGTATGGATGAGATGGAGCAGAAGGTCGGACGATGCGTAGCGGGGTACGTGGATGGAGAAGGGCTTAGTGGCAAGTGGGGGGAGACTGGTCCACCGTTGAAATAAAGGTGCGCCGGCGCCCAAAGTGGGGGGAGACTGGTCCACCGTTGAGATAAGGGTGCGCCGGCGCCTAAAGTGGGGGAAGAAGGGTCGACCGATGTGATAAGGGTGTGCCGGCGCCCAAAGTGGTGGGAGACGGGTCCGCAGCTGTGATAAGGGTGCGCCGGCGCCCAAAGTGGTGGGAGACGGGTCCACAGCTGTGATAAGTGTGAGCCGGCGTCGAGAGTGGGGGAAACGGGTCCACCGTTGTGACAAGGGTGCGCCGGCGCCCAAAGTGGGGGAAGAAGGGTCGACCGATGTGATAAGGGTGTGCCGGCGCCCAAAGTGGTGGGAGACGGGTCCGCAGCTGTGATAAGGGTGCGCCGGCGCCCAAAGTGGTGGGAAACGGGTCCACAGCTGTGATAAGTGTGCGCCGACGCCCATACAGTGGCGAACATAAGTATGGCAACAAATCTTCTTCTGTCTGTAACTTCTTTCATAGCAGAGCTGGGCGGCTCCAATTTTTATATGTTTTGCAGAGACACAGGTGGTACTAGGTCAGATAGATGTGACTTCATTTCGTGCATTAATCTCTTTGGGAGAAATTTTTTAATCTGTGAGGTCGAAAATTGGGGTTCGACGATGTTGGCAACCACCTACAAGAAAATGTTTGCAAACGCTATCTCGACCTGAATTGGATTTGTTACATTAGTTTCAAAACATTTTCAATAATACAATTTCAATAATACAAATACATATTAACAGAGAATTCACTGATATCTGCCAACCCTACAAATGACGGTTTGTCGGTAACCTTCTGCCACAAATTCTGCCATTCCAACTCATTGTTTCACATCTGTTCCAAAGTCAGACATTCTCCTTGTGGTAGTTCTGCTCTCAGTAAAGGTGTACATTTCCCCCGTGATCGCTATTCCTCCTGAAAAGGGGGGATAACTCAGCTAGTTTCGGTGGAGCCAACTGTGCACGTCGCCAAAAAAGGTGGTTTGGTTTTAACCTTGCTCGTGAAAAGCGATTTCTTTATACGTTATTGTGCGTAAAGAAGCCTCAACTTCTTTGTAATTTTGTCACAGACAGCAAAGCTAAAAGTTTCCTGATTTCGAGGGGTTAAGAAGTAAATTAAACCATACTGATGTGTAATGAACTGTGCTGGACATCAAAGAAATGAAATTTACTACTTTACACGTGTGGAAGCACGAAAATTCTGTTTAATTTCAATACAGCGGAGCAAATGGAACGTTTGCAGAACATCTGGCTTTAAATACAATAGAAAGAATCCAGTGCGGAGCGAGCCGATTCAGAGGTTGTTGCTGGCTATTGCTACCACTTGATTTTGAGTCCTGATAAGTCATCGAAATCGCCACGATCTGGATCCCTACGTATAATCTGTATTGCAGAGGATGTGCAGTTTCTGCAGCCAATGTGACTTTCTCCTTAAGGCACTCGAAGTAAAGCAAAAATCCAAGCACACATTTTTGGCGACGTGCACTATTGGCTCCACCAAAACTAGCTGGGTTGTCATCACTTTCCAGGAGGGGTAGAGGTCATGGTGGAGATGTATATCTTTAGAGAGAGTAGAAGTACCATAAGGAGAAATTCTGACTCCAGATTAGATGTGAAATAATGAGTTAGAATGGCAGAATTGGCGGCAGAAGGTTACCGACAAACCAATCATTTGTAGGGGTGACAGATATCGGTGAATTCTGCGTTAACATATATTTCTCATTAGAAATGTTTCTAAACCAATGTAGCAAATCCAATTCAGGTCGAGAGCGCCTTTGTGAACATTTTCTTGTAGGTGGTTGCCAACATCGTCGAACCCCAAATTTCGACCTCACCGAGTAAAAAATTTCTCCCAAAGAGATTAATGCACGAAATAAAGTCATGTCTATCTGACCTAGTACCACATGTGTACCTGCAAAACATATGAAAATTGGAGCCGCCCAGCTCTGCTCTGAAAGAAATTATAGATAGAAGAAAATTTGTTGCAATACTTATGTCCGCCATTGTAAGTGGGAGAACGCCTGGAGACTGGTCCAACAGCGTGATAAGGGTGCACCAGCGTCCGTGAGTGGAGAGTCGGCTATACTGCTTCGAAAGAGTGCGCCAGCGCCGTATGGAATCTGAAAGAGACAGATCCACTGTTGCTTTGAGAGTATGCCTGCGCTGATTAGCGATGAAACATCACACAAAGGGGTTCTCTGCAAAGTAAGAGTCGTACCGCAGTCCAACACTGATAACTGTCTAAGGATGGCACCCGATAGTAGGAGAGTAATGCACATTCGTGTCCTTGTTCAGCATAGCTCCTCCTGTGTTTGCTCCATCTCATTTCTGCCTAACCATACCCCACCGTGCTCACGTATATACTCAAGCTACCCCTTATCACTTTACATGCCATAAAAGGATAAAAAGGATAAAGTGCTTGGCGTTAATCAATCCCGTCACGAGGGATGCGTCACGCATTCGACTTCATCTGGATATCGCAGAGGCATTGAATGCGTATGTGCCTGTACAGTGACTTG
>KN730821.1:0-13371 GCA_000816745.1 Ancylostoma duodenale | reverse complement strand
CTGTTCCAGCAGCACCTTTTGTGTCTACAAAAGGTATGAATACAATAATCAAGCTAACGGATAGCAGGGAAAATGTTGATTAATACGAGATAAACTGACGTCCTTATGAACAGATGTTATGAGGGATCCGAAGCGGGATAAAACGTCTCCGATGATATCCACAACTTCCAGACGTACTGAGTCATTCGGCTTTGTTTGCTCTATAAATAAAGGTACTTAGTGCAAAAGGTGTACCAAAGAACAAATGGCCCTGATGATCGTAATCCACTTCTGGTTCCTTTGTTGGAATCCACAGACTGACAGATTACACTACCAACGAGGGACCTGCTCCCAAAACGGAACCAAGTGCCACATGGTGATATGTGGCGAAGAACAGCAAGGAACCAGCAGTAGATAGTGAAGAGATGAAGCATGACTAACCTAACGCTGCGTTTAGCTTTGGGACCAATCGCTTCATCAGATTTGTGACGAACACTGTATTCCCGACAGGCAAATGACCAACCACGGTCTTGAGGGCAATTGAGCTCACCTGAAAATATGTATTTAGTCAGTGAAACTAATGTCACCGAAGAGACTCACGTCACGCAATGAATCTGACCCGGCAACCATCATTGAACATAGGGCATCCACGAGAGTTTCTGCCTGAAGAACACCTGGTGCGTTTGCACTTGAACGACTAAATACTTGATCAGTATACCTGAGCTTCTTTTACGCGTTGTGTCACAGTACCCAAACATTTCACGGCAAGGTTCTGCACCTCGCCATTGTTATCATCGAGAAGACGGATGAGCATGCGAACCACCTGCAATTTCCAAAAATCTTTTATGGTAGAGAGTAGGGAGAAATATTCAACTGCACAGAAATAGCATTCTACAGAATGCAAAGCAAGCTGCAACATTTTGAGATCGAGTAGACGATATTATTATGTTCAGATAAAACGAAGCATTGAACAGCTATGGGACTTCGAACCTTAAAAAGACAAAAGTCACCTCATAAGGCTACTAGTGTTCCCTTCGGGGGAAATAACGATTTCGCTCGCTGGTGTCGCGTCAATACTGGTTTCGATATGTATTAACCGATTGCGGACAACAGCATCGTCATGGCGCAAGCCACAATCAATATCACTGGCGCTATACTCCACGTGTAGTGTAGCACACTGCGTCGTCGTCGCTGGCGACTGAGATACCGGTCCACTGACTGTGACACCGGAACATCGACTGTGCAGCCGTCGCTGATTCTGGCGATCGACCTTCGCCAATGCTGGTGATCGAACGTCGCCGTCGTCAGCGACGGCGAGGCAGGGCGCTACCCTTGACGTGGAGCATAGCGCCAGCCTATGTGCCAAAACCGTGTCGCTCGGCAAAACGGTGTGAACAAAAGCGTTATACTCCTCGAGAAGTGGGGCAAGAGGCTAGAGGCTGATGTTAATTCGAATAGACCTTGAGTGAAAAAAGGAACATACAGTCCTTGTCAAAAAGACAGACCGATTGCGCATTTTCATAGCGTCACAGCTGCAAAATCGCGGTGGGGCCTACTCAACCCCCTGACTTAGACAAAAGTGCCGTACCAGCAAGCCCCGGTCTCAGACCCTCGAATCGTACCAGCGCTATGCGATGACCGTCCGCGCGCTCACCATCGCAAGGCCCTCGCACGGTCAGAATATCTGAGCGGTAAAGCGGGTCGCAGCCATGTCGCAGACCGTTTGCATGGTTGTCGCAGCCCGCTCGCACGGTTATCACGCCCGCTTGCACGGAAAATCCCTGTGCGAGCGGGCCGCGACAACAGCGGATGGGTCGCGACATGGCTACCGCCCGCTCTAACGCGGCCCGCTCGCAGTCATGTCGCGTCCCACTCGATCGGACTTGTGTCTGAGCATGCACCCTCCGCATCCCCCTGTTAGGTCCCGCCGGGATCCTCCAGTCACGGAATCCGTCTTTTTTCGAGAAGAACTGTATCTTAGGTATCGAAAATTTGATGTTCTGTCAAGAAGGACCATGACGTTGACCGAACTCAAACACTCTTTCTTCAGGGCATGCATTCGTCCTAACACCAACACAAAACTCGCAACTTTTTATAAAAGAAAATCGAACTTGTATGTTTTCTTCACATGTGAGGACAATTACCGCAGGTCTCTCGCACTGCAATAGATGCTTGCGTAGAAGAAAAAAACCACCTTTTTCTCGGAATCGTCATCCAAACGCATATTATTGGTCTGCAGCTCTCGCATCAAATCATTAACGGCCATGAAGCGATAGTCCTGCAAAATAAGAAAAGTTGAAAATTCGAACAAACTCAAGCATGAAAGACGAATGCATACCTTGTCTACAGACATCATTTTGTCAATCAGCTGCGCAACATGGTAAGCAGATGTGGCTGTCGTTGCCATTTCTGCGCTTAAGAAGAATTAGTGCAGAGTTGGGCACTTCTGTGAGGATTAAGAAGTATTTACATTTGAAACCATAACGCTTCAAGGGAGTACTGTACATACTTCAGCGGCTCCCCTACCGACCCCAAACTCGAAAAGATGAATTTGTTCGAGAACTTGCACATAGAAGTCGTTGAGAGCGCTGGTCACGAATATCACACTCATTTTCACATGATAGTATTGATTTCGTTGATTCTTCTATTTTCTTTATCCCCTCGAGTCTCTATGAAGACTTACATAATGGAAAGAATGAATTCCTCAAAAAACCTATATAAGTAGTAGAAGGTTCTAATATCAAACTCATTTTGCAGAGTAGTACCCATTTTATGGCTTTTGTCGCTTTTTCCCCTAGTTTAAATTACTTCTCATATCTCTCAGCAAATTTGAACAAAGGGTTTTGGATGCATTGACCACGGATATAGCAGCCGGTTCGCACTATAACTCGATGTCCTTGGTTTTCCCCAAATCTGTACCTAATGGGGTTTAATTTTGAGTTTTCCTGAAGCTTCCGTCATGAAATCGACGTTTTTCTTGCAAAACGCTCATCACATTTGTAACCCGCACCTTAAAAACTACGATGTAAGTTTTCATAGAGACAGGATAGCCAATTTGAAGAAAATCGAATCAACAAAATCAATATTATAACGTAAAATGGGTATGATATTTGTGGTCAGCGCTTCCAACAACCTCCATGTGCAAGTTTTCAACAAATTCATGTCCTTAAGTCTGGGTTCGGCAGTGGGGCTGCTGAGGTACAGCAGTACCCGCCCTGATTGTACGCCAGGGCTAGGATTCATGAACACATAAGCTTGCGAAAAGAGGCCAGCAAACCAAATTTTATATCCTGCGTCCGAAAATATTGCGTGGTTTGTAGGACAACCAACCACGCTAACCAATGTTGATTTAAGTGATTAACGTTTCATGAACCCCAACCCAAGAGTAGCGTCCTCTGCCGCCTGGCCCGTGGCTACTTCTATTCTCTTCGAGAAATTCATAAGCTTGCTGGGAACGATAAAACAATTAGATATGACATGGTTTGTACCACAATAAAACCATAGGAACCAAGGTGCAAGTTCACAATTTATTTACCCTACAACATCAAGAAAAACTGGGCCACCACTTTGGGGGAAACGTTGAAAAGTAGAAGATGAAAACAAAGTGAGTATCTAGACGTGCTAAGCACGCATTGCCTGTGGATACTTCATGATAACATAACGTGTTCTACAGGGCAAGAAATACTCGCGGTTCAACAACACGTCAAGGAATTCACCGATGAACAGAATAACAAGTGAAGGATTTCATAAAACGAGTAGTAATAGTGGTAGCTATCAAAATAGCTATGCTGGCACTATAACATAGATTAGCTTGGAAGTATATGTACCAAATGAAGTGTATAACAACTAACAATGTAAAAGATGGAACAGAAAATAACGAGGAATGGAGACGGGATCATATAGTCACGACAGCACCGTTCGAGTTCTACATCCCAAGGCAGAATTCAACCAGAAGAAGGCAAATAACAAGTGCCATACACAAATTTAGATCCGGAGATTCACCAACGATGGGAACGACTTTTCCATGAGAGAGAGAATAGGTGTAGGCGTTTTGGTCCCACTCAAGTAGGCCTGAAAGGATTCTATTCCGCGATCAATATTCCGTGCGAATGATGTATTCAAAAAAATCAAACCACATCCGGTTTTAGCTCCTCAGAGGGGATATAAACAAGAATCTAGGCTTCTAGCGCACAGCTAACCAATGCGCGAACCCTACGACACATCTAGGTGGCTAATCCAACACGGTTAGTGGTTTGGATGATCAATTCGAACCTTCAACCTTGTTTGGCAATCAATAAGAGAACTCACTTCCGAATGAATACGAAAGGAATAGCGCATCTGTAACAATCTGATAAAAAGTGATCTTCCAGAAAAAAATCGGCCTCCTAGCTTCTTGACGTTATGAGGAACAAGGATAAGAGAACGAACTATGAACTACTTCATTTTCCATCTGGAAATGAGTGAGTCAGCAAAACAACTTGAGAAACAAACATTCCCCCCCCCCTTCCGGTAAAAGAAAAAAAAACAGAAACTACTGAATTTGTCACTCTGAGTGTGAGTGTGCCTACATGGAGAATCAGAGACACAGTTCCTGCTACTAAAGATATGTTTTCTCAACGCTACTCGGTGTTAAGCACTTTCGGCACAACTTGACATTAACGATAAATTGTATCAGGAGTCACTAAAAATCACTCACTTCCAGTTGTCCTGTTGCAGCCAATAACAGTCCTAAGAACGGAGGGCTAGGTTGAAGTGGGTGAGATAGATACTCGGGATGGAACTGAGCACCAACGAAATATGGATGATCTTAAACAATAGAAGAATTCAGAAAAGGAGCTTCAAAAGAAGAGTTTCTGCAACGACCACACCTTTCATTTCGCACATTTCCATTCTAAGAGCCGGGCGAGTAACTCCATCACCTCCTCGGTGACAAAGATCAGTTATTTTAGTGAGCAGATCCTTTAAAAATATTCTTAAGTGCCTATGTGTACGAACCTTACTATAATTCACTAAGTACTGTGTACGATCCAAAAATTCTCAAAAAAGCCCAAGCTTGCCTCATTCGCAGCGTGATCTCCAGCCATTTTCATTAGAGCAGCGCTGGACTGAGTGCGACACTGCTTTGTAAATGCTGTACCAGTTGTTTCATCAACACCCATACCTAAGAGGTAGAAGTAAAACACTGGACTGAAGAAGTTGCATGGTACAGCAAAGTATTTAGTACGAACCAACAAAAAGAAGCCCTTTCTTGCTAAGGTCCGGGACAAGCCGTGGATTAACTTCGTAGCGGTGTCTATGTCGCTCTTCTATTTCATCACGACCGTAGAGCCTTCCTAAAGTGAAAAAAAAAACAATTTTGCTGTTTTACGGGAAACGAGTGCCGTATTCACGAACTCAGTCTGCAGTGCTCCGTAAGGAAGACGCTGGTGCGACGACCAAGGCGCATGGTTCCTCCCATTCCAACATGTTCAACGTTATGCTCGGGCATATCAATAATCACCTGAAAAAAAAAACGTTATCAGTCCACAGTCCGATAGAAACAATGTCTGGGACAGCGTTTCTTCGAAGTCAGGTACCGGGCAGGGATGTGCGTAATTACGTCTTACGATTTACGAATTACGATTTACGGCCATTTTTCGCAATTTTTTTACGGTTTACGATTTACGAAAAAGTGGCCTAAATTTCGTAACAAAATCGTAAAAAACTGCTAGAAAGGAATACCGCCGTAGGATTTGCGCTAAGAGTGCAAATCTGCGTAGTTTTTCTGTGTTCGCATTTCGCAGCAATATTATAATCAAATTCGCATAGTTCCGCTGCACTTTCCGTTATTTAAAGACGGTGGCTTATACCAAAATCATTATCGAGAATTTTTTTCGAGAAGACCTGCTAGATCGTTGAGATGAGATGCTTGAAATGCGACAGAAACATCAATAGCCACAATCGATCTTTTCCTAACGGTGTTAAGCTATCTCAGGAACTATGAGCAGTCCACCAAGCATCTGTTGTTCGTCAAGAAGTTTCGTTTTGCTCTCTTTTTCAGACTCAACTTCGCTTTCGCTTAGTGCGCAAAGAGCTTTTTCTGCCCGACAGTTGATAACACCCATAAATAGGGATGATAAAGTGATAAGAGAAATGATCCTTTTCTCCCATTCGATTTTATCAGATAATTGTAGAGGCATTGAATCCTTCCGTAAGTGCCCCATGTAGTAATGGCTGAGTTCCAATTCAGCGCTTCATCTTGGCAGGCTTCTATGGTACCGAATTTAGGGACCAAGGAGGAGATGGGTGGATGGGTTGGTTGAAACAGGAACAGATCGAATCATGGACCATGTTGATTCCAGGAACACTGACCCTTAGCAGAGAATTTTCTCTTCCTCAGTGATGGATAACAGTAATTCTCCCAGAATTAGACAGACACTGAAGATATAGAAAAAAAAGTCTTGTGTCTGTATCAAATGTTGTCATCTTCATGATAAGATACGGAAGTTGTTTGAGGAGCGATTTGGCTGTTGATAATTTAGAGCATTTTGAGGATGACTTTTTTATAAAACGTGTTACAATTTACAGGATCTTATCAGCGGTACTCGGGTCTTTAGTTACGATTTATGATTTACGGCGACTTTGGAAAATTTACGATTTATGAAAATCAAATTTTTTGTTACGCACATCCCTGGTACCAGGCAATACAGTTAATCGAATGGGCGATGACTGTGTTAACTAACACAGAAGTAATTTTGGTGACAATAAGATCTCCAGAAGAAAAAGCAGCTTTAGAGATAAAATGGAAGACTTTTGAGGGCGTTCTACAATTTTTTCAGTGGCATAGTAAGTCAAAGGCGTAACAAAAAAAACTGCCATCTGACGAGATGCCGTGAATTCATGCTTAAACGGAAGGAAAGAGCCGAAGAATAGCGAGTTTCGAGGCCTACTTGCACCTATTCACCTATTTTTTCTCAAACTGCTTTCTAATCGAAATGAAGGCGTGGACAGCGGTAAACATCACCAACAGACAAAACACATCCCGTTACACTTACCCGTAGCTCATTAACCGGTGTGGTAAGGTGCGAAGCTACAAAAAGGTATGAATGCTCGCCTATGTTCAACGTTGGGTGACTGGCCTGGCGGCAAAAGTATGATAGGCAATTAAAAATGAACCTAAGAAAGTATTAGGTTGGGGAACAAGTTAATGCAGTTTTTCGTGGGCATAGAAAGCACTACTTTCCACGAGCAATGTCAACCACACTGAATGCGTTGCATAGCTTGTGGCCTCTTCCATTGATGCTGCCAGAGACAGGGCAGCTGGTCAGCTTCATGTCTACGAAAAATTTCTTTATTTGAGACGACTCAATTTGTAGCCCGCAACCGCAGCTGTTTGATAAAGTCTACGAAATGAGCAGCGAACTGGACAAAATAATTGTGTATGACTGAGCTAGACCTGTCGAGTCAGTAGTAGTAAAAATTCCCTACAATCGAGTTTTCTGCTAGTCATTTTGGTGAAATTTGCGTGGAGAAGTCGAGCATCCCCTATGTGGACGATCACCCCATTTCGAGCGTCTTGGGGTTTTGCACGGAATGCGTTGGCTAAACTTACACATCGTTGCGAGTTAGCATCAGTAGTGATTATTCCTTACATCTTAAGCAACATTGGCAGATAATTGCCTTTAGGTCCCGCAAGTGTCCAGAACGAGAAGCGACATCGAGGCCAAAAATGTGCTGTCTGAAGCGGGCATGCCTCTTCTGCGCTGACTTTCCAGCAGTAAAGGCCCCTTTGTAGACGTTATTGATATAGCTAGCCAACTGAGCCAATTTCATCCACGATTGAAGTCGAACAGTAGTCGGTGGCGAAGGGGTCCAATTTTGTGGACAAGAGGGTCACGCTCCATGCAGTACAAAACAAGGTAAAGCGAGAATTTAGGAATGAGGTTGCATTGATTGCAAAGAACAAATCAAGATATACAAAATGGACCATGAAGGCAAGTCAGGCAAAGTTCAAACCACCTTGAAAAAAACAAGTTGAAAAAAAAACCGCACATTCCCCAACCCAGTAAGTGCCCACAAAATTGACAAAATTTCTGGAGTTCCCACCCCCATTCAAAACTCTATTGTATTGAAGAAATGAGTGTTAATCGGTAAGAAGCTATGCTCTATGCAAAAAATTCCTCTATGTCCGAACACATTTCCAAAGTTCAACCCTTGGTTACGTGGAACTGTGCTAGCGATCCATAAAGGGTTTTAGATCTAAGTTCTGTGATGTACTGTATCCTTTCATTTTAATGGTCAGTCATAGGCCTTTCCTGTATATTTTGTTTGCGTAACAGCCTTTTCGAAGACGCTGCCACGAACTCATTAGCATGAGGTATGAGATCATCCAGTGATCCCAAATCATTCACCTGTTCATCCTCTTGCAAATTCTTGTTGAACTCAGTGGAGTTGGCATTTGTGATGCCGAGAAGATTCCGCGCTACTTCAATGGCTGCGCACTGCATACCCAAGCACACTCCTGAAGAATACACTTATTGTCGCTAGAGTATCTTCGTTATGGAAAGCGGTCCTGCCTTACCCAAGAAAGGTACGTTATTCTCTCTTGCATACTGGCAAGCCTTAATCATTCCTTCAACACCACGTTTGTCAAATCCGCCGGGCACAATGATACCACTACAAAACCAATGAGCAAACTAGGAATAAAAATGCTGAGAAGATCCAACTAACTGAGCCTTTCTCACTGTCTCCCAAGCAGCATCGCACTTTTCTTTCAGATCTGGTGATTTGCCATCTTCCAGAAGCTCGGAATCAACAAACTAAACAAAATAAAGTGAAAAGATGTCCACATGCCTATAATAAAGCAAAAGTGAAGGAAAAGTACTTTGATTTTCAGCGCTCGTTTACTGTGGATGGCGGCATGACTAAGTGCTTTATTGACGGAAGCATAAGCATCATTGATCTTCACGTATTTTCCAACCAAAGCAATGGTGACTTCTTCAGTGAACGAATCGCACCTTCAAAAATGATCAAATGAACAATCGTTTATTCCTCAACAGCTATGAAAAGTGCACTAGTATTTTACGAGACTATAGAAACGGACACGTAAGTACCAAAAAAGTGACTAGAGAAGCTAATACCTATACTGTGGAAATTGTGAGGCAGATTTCTGGCAATTATGATCGAAATGAGTGGGAATGGGGAACCAGTTCGGTAATCAAACAAAATACTGAGCACTCCAAATACTTTGTTTGTGGATATGTCCATTAACTTTCAAATGTTAAATGTTTGAAGCAATTACTTCTCAAAAGAAATATATTTTCAGCCACTGCGGCAAAGAACAACGTAGAATATTACCCAGAAATGCCCGTGCAATGCGTCTATCCCCCCCCCCCCCTCTCCCCGCCCTCAAATATATCTTTACGCTAGAAGAGCTAAAACAAGTCGAAACACTACTCTGCAACAATGGACGGCAATGACAAATCATCGCAGTGAAAGCAAAAAAAGGAGACGCCACACAACAAAAGAATGTTTACGGACTCACAGTTCACTAAGATGCGTCCAGTGGCACATGTTAAACTTCAGATTTCGGCGTACCGCTTCATCTATTGGCTTTAAGTGCAACCGTTGTATGATTGCATCGAGCACATGTTGTTCTTGAAGCAATAGAGGAACCTTGTATATATTCGACACGTCATGTACTCCAATCACCTAGACCCAAAATGAGAGTCAACCTCGAGAATGCAGGGAGTAAAGAAGCATTGTCGACCTGATCTAGATCCACAAGACCGAAAGCAGCTATTTTCTCGCGGAGATGCTCTTGGAGCGGATCGCTTGAGCGACAAATCAAAAGATCAGGAACAAGGCCAGCAGCACGAAGATGCCGAACCTGCAGCACCAGTTTACACACATAAAAATGGTGTGAACCAGTTGAATTCATACCGAATTCTGCATGGGTTTCGTCTTCGGTTCCCCAGTAGCATTCGGATGCATTACAAGCGAGACGTGGACATTCATAAGATGATTCTACAAACGTTGGTGTTCCAATAATGAAAAAGATAAATCAAGACAATTCAGGGACAGAAACAAATAAGAAGTCACCCTAAGCGCCGGCCTCTGGAACCTCTCGAAAGCTGCTAAATACGACATTCCTTCAATGTCACCAATTGTACCACCTAGCTGAAAAGAAGTAATTATGACTAACAACTAAAATAAAGAGGCAGAAGAATACGTAGAGTTTCCGAAACACAGCAATTGAGTATGTAGGCATTATTAGACGCGTGAATGCTGTGCTCACAGATATCGTAGCTCAATTTCATTTCTGTAGCTTTCGTTAGTAAGGCTTTCGGGTCCATAACAACAAACACCCTCTTCCACATTGAGTTCACCACGATCACATTACTTCACACAAAACTGCACAAAAGTAGTGGTCAACATCTATTCTCCTACTTACTGTCAAAGTGAGATCAGGCGAAAAAAAAACGAGGGAAGTTGGAGCTTAGGAAAAGACTAGGTTTCCACAAGTTTTAGGTAAGGAGTGAAGACATTCTTCGGTTAATCGGGCTCATCCACACTCAGCAGCGAAATAAAGAATAATGACCTCGCGAAGATATGCTTAAGCCGCTTTTATTTCGGAAGTGCCCTAATGCTTTCCAATGAGAAAGAACCAGCAGTGAGTACAGGATTTACCAAAGGACCCCTACAAGTTTTGTTTTCAGAGGTGATGTCTGATCCTTAGTTAATTTCTAGTACACAGTGATTTCGTAGAGACACAACTCGCCTAAAGTGAGCGTCGATAGTTCTGGCGAATTTACGGACCTAAGCGTTCACAAAAGCGCAGTGCTGCGCAGTAAATCACTACTTTGTACATTCGAGAACACGACGAACTGCCTCCGCTGATCAAGCTCAAGTTCGCAACTTCATCAGTTCGCTATCGCTTTGTGCGAAGATATTCTTTTTGAAGAATGATCCCGATGCGCCTTGGAATTTAGGTTGGCAAAAATATCGCAGCGATTGTGTCGCATATGCAACGACTGTGGCAGCAATAGAATTGCAGCGCTAAGAATATACCCAGGGTGACAAAATGTGCAGCACTGTCGTTGTCTTTCGCTTTCAACTCATATCTGAGCTCATCTCGTGCTCAAACTGAAACATTATGCATAGGATTTCAGGCCTACCGGTAAGAAGGCTTATGAATCATTCTCTTCATGAGTCATCGCTGAGATGAGTTTTTGTACGACGGCATCATATCTTTGTCTCTAATGGCAAAGGATTACCTCAATGATACAAACGTCAGGCCGTTCAAGTGTTCCATCGACAGGGATTCGGGCAACCCGCTCGACCCATTGAATTATTGCATCTGTGAAATGTGGAATCATCTGCACCGTCTTGCCGCAATAGTCTCCTCGCCGCTCGCGTTCAGTAACCTGTGAAGCAGAATGTTGCAATGATTTAAACATTCAGAGATGAAAAAGAAGCAAGAATAAGAAGACAACACATAGCAAGACAGGAAGCACAACTTACATGCTGGAACATCTTTCCCGTGGTGATGTTGTTGTCCCTAGTTAGTCTGACGTTAAGAAAGCGCTCATAGTTACCCAAGTCTAGATCGACTTCTCCACCATCGTCAAGAACAAATACTTCTCCTGAAAAAGCATCAATTCAGCTCATGCAGAAACTTATCTATATGGTAGCGAAACTCACCATGTTCATACGGAGAGAAAGTCCCTGCATCAATGTTCAGATAAGGATCTATTTTGATCGCAGACACCTGGAAAAGCAGCAGACACATTGTTCAGGTAGTGAATCTCGTCTACAAATCACGAACTACAGTTTCCTAATGATGAAAAAGATACTATGAAAAAATGTTACCTTGTAGCCATTGTTCTTGAGAAGTACACCGATGCTGGAGGAGATTATGCCCTTTCCTACACCACTTATAACACCACCCGTCACCAAAATGTACTTCATGGGAGCCTCTTCGCCATCACCGTTCGTAAGTCCATTTTCGAGCACCATCTACAAAACAATAACTAACAGTGAATAGATTGAGAGTTACGAAATGAGGTTTTCCGGCACTATTCGGCTAGTTCTGCCCCAAAAATTTCGATGAAAAATTTTCGCCCAAACTTCGTGCGCGGAGGTTATTTGAGGTACTGAACACGAATATCGTATCCATTTTGTACCGTAACTCCGTTTTGGTAAGGTTACGATAGGTATACTGTGGACACGGTATTTCACAGAATCCTCTCAAATTTTGCATAGAGGGGTTGTTTTAGGCGCTGATCGCGAATGTCAACTTTATTTTGTATGAACCCTTCATTTTCTCCCCGAAATCGGCATTTTCTCCCGATTTCCTACCGCTTACCTACCGTATCTCTATGAAAATGAGGTTACGGTACAAAACGGATGCCATATTCGTGATCAGCGCACAAAACAACCACTCTATGCAAAATTTGAGAGGGTTCTGCGGGATACCGTATCCACAGTATACCTAGCGTGATCCTACAAAAACGGAGTTACGGTACAAAATGGATACGATATTCATGTTCAGCACCTCAAACAACCCCTCAAGGCGAAGTTTGGGCGAAAAATTTTACTTCGAATTTTTGGGGCAGAACTAGCCGAATAGTGCCGGTTCTCCAAAGACAGTTGTGCCACGAATGATTAAGTTCGAGAACAGGGACTAAGGTGCATCGCCGTGATCAACAAGTTTGTTATGTGCCCAGGCTTTCCCGACTTGCGTATTCAGAAGGGGACAGTCTGCATTTGGCTCTTGTTTCCCAGTCTCTCATGAAAGCAACTCGAATGAAGACTGCCGAAACGATAGCTACATATGATCACAAATCCTAACCATGTTTCCTGATCGCTCAAGCCAATACTGTGAAGCTTGAAGCGGCACCTTCTTTAAAAACAGTCCACAGTATAAAATGTATTTTCGTATTGCCCAGACAAGAGCTATTATTAAGAGCTATTGACAAGAACCACACCCTCTCTATATGTTTAGAGGCAGCATTCACGCAAATTTCTAAGTTGGAGAACTCGCGGCATGTCGAGGTTTTTAAGGACGCTGAACTGAGCGACAATGATGACAATAGCGTGAAACACGCGGGAAGCAGATGGAATGATGATTGTGTTTCCAGCGCAGTCGACTGTTCCACTGATTGGTCCCCTACGAAACTTTGATAGATGGTACGCACTCCATATCCCACACTTCATCCACTGCGCTAGACCAAGCACGCACACCTGATCAACAGCGTTACCTGACGGGGGCCATTGTCCAGGTCGGCAGATATGTTCACGGTAGTATCCTCGCAGGTAGGCGGCTATTCACTGTGTTCAACTCACTGTTGTGATTGCCCACGGCCGGCTACACGGTAAGCGACTCCCTTCACGGGTGAGAGTTTCCGTGAG
>KN730820.1:0-10559 GCA_000816745.1 Ancylostoma duodenale | reverse complement strand
ACGGCAGTCGCGTGCATCCGGTATAAATGGCCCTTTATACTAGATGCGTGCGTCAGTCGCGCGTCAAACGCACGCATCTATTTGTGAAGGATTTTTCACGAGGACCGGTCAACGCGGCTTGCACATCTTCAATGAAAAGAACGCGCGACAACCGTGAAGCCGCAAATGCGGGTGTCTGAGCTGCCACTGCGATGCGACTACAATGCGACTGACCCCTATTCTTCATCATACAGACGCACGCACGTCAGTCGCGTGCATCCGGTATAAATGGCCCTTTATACTAGTTGCGTGCGTCAGTCGCGCGTCAGGCGCGCACATCCATTTGCGAAGGATTTTCCATGAAGACCGGCAAACGCGGCATGCAGATCCTACAGGGATATCAAAAGTTTGCGGTCTCCGCTCTCCTGTTCCATATTTCTGTACAATTTTGAGAGCGCCACGTAGGATGAAGCCTTTCATGTTAGTTGGTGATCCGTGAGAAAATCTGAAACGGCACTTCAGCGGAACAAAACAAGTAACGAAAAATAGTGTACGTCCAGTGTCTATATTCGGGTGATATAAAATTCCTATAAAATTGGGTAAGTCTAATAAAAGGACAAGATGAAGTGTTTTGGTCTTCGAGAGATGCATGTTTATTTCCTTTAAAATTTCACTGCGGTAGCTAATCAACAAGTGGTCCAGGTCGGAAACTTCTTGATACCCACCCCTGTGAATAAAAAAAGGCGCGACCGCTGTGAGACTGGACTGCGACTACCATCAGACTGCAATGTGACTGGGCCCAACTTTTCATCACATAGACGCATGCGCATCAGTCGCACGCATCCAGCATAGATTGCCCTTATATTGCCTCTCAGCAACTCACAATTTTTGTCTCTAGATTGGATAAAAATCTGTTGGAAACTAGTGCGTGTATAACCGTTGCGGTTCCTTCTAAATGTACACCAGCCTGATCGTCCGGCTGACGCCGGACTCCCAGGCTTCTTTTCGTACTCACTTCGCTCCTGTTGCCTCTATGTGAAGTCCTCCTCACACCACGCCGGCCACTCCACCTTCATAAAATCTCCTTTTTTTAGTGGCTCAGATACGCCCTTTCCATATCTGTTCAACACTCGAGTGACGTCCTTTCACCCTGTATATGAGCGACTTAGAAAAAAATTTACCACATTTCCGTGCATAACTCGACGCGCTGAACATGAAGGTGTAGGTATTTTCCCTTTTCGATGGCTGGTTTTCGTGCACACACACATGAACTGCGAACTAAGAAGAAGTAAGATACTGCGTACGGGCCTGGATCCTGTTATTTGCAGCAATTGATGTGTTGAATGGCTTAGCTATGTTTTTGTACTCTTACGAGAGCACAGTGATAAGACTATCAGTGAAGAGAAATGTCTTTGCTGCTGAGGCTTCTAACAATCGCTCTTCTCATTCCACAATCGTTTTCAGCAGGTTGTTTGTCACACTTCACCTGTTTGCCTTGTAATTTTACCTATTTAAACAGGAACGTTGCCTCAGAAAGGCACATCAAAACTGATATGAGAAAAGACTCCTAGAAGCAGCATAGTGTAATGACTTCTGTGACAATGTTATGGGATGATTAAGGGAAGTGCGACCTAAGTAAACCACCGAAATCTTGGGCGGTTACGAAAGGAATTGGAATACAGAAATGGGCTACAGCCGGCGTTCCGACTAGTAAGCAGTTCTGCGTCACGGTAAGCGCACCACCTGTTTTATATGGAAGCGAAACTTTCTTAATTAGTGTTAAACGAACGTAGCAGGTATGAGTTCAAGTTGAATTTGAAGTCAAGGGTATACTACATAGTTATTGATAGATCTGGCGATGAAAACTGTGAAATGTACGGGGTGTTTTTCGATGATTCTGCCTAGACTTCTTTTTCGCCCGATAAGCAGTTTAGACTTCCTTTAGCGGCACTAGAAATCTTGACAATTCTTCACCGCAATGAAGAATAACTATGTGTTTTTTGTGTGCCAAAGGAGAGATTTGGGCCGAGCATTAGAGCTAAAAAACTAAAAAGTTTTAAAAAATTGCAGTCTGTAAAAATTGTTTTTTTTGTGGGAAAATTAGTACTGCAAACAGATGCAACGAATCGGTAGTACAAATTTCTATTCCACATACATACATAGGAAACAATTACAGAGGCTAGATTCACTTTCTGTTTAGAGAGATGCTCAAGGAGTTGTTGAGGTCGACTACCATCTTGATCTCTCGGATTACCGCAGCTCTCAAACAATAAGTTATTCACGTACTCGTCAATTATGGGACAACCGTGAGATTTCTTGCTACTTTTCGTTTCTTCAAAGATTGACTAGAGTTGTTGCCCTCAGATGACTCTTTTTTTTCTCATGTCACTATTATTTGTTAATTTTTTATTTTATTATTTTTATTTTTCAATATATTTTTATTTCTTGTACCATGTCGCAAGCGAATCGTAAATGTGAGCAAAATACAAGAAGTCTTCGTTCAGCCGCAGAAGGTATTATAGCGGTTGTACGACCACAACACGTTGAAATGCCATTTAGGCTAAGAGACTTGCCAGCTTGCGCTGGTGAGGTACAGGAAGCACCAAATGGCCAGGTGAATACGGACCAGTGCCGCGGCGCGGCAGAGTTGGATAGAGAGTATCAGAGAGCATGCTTAAAGCAGTGTCGGCTCGAAGAGTGCAGCAGGCAGCCAAAGTGTCACGCCACGCTACGTCACTGATCCGTATTCACCTGGCCGTTTGGGGTCCCCTGTATATGCACGAGCGCGTATGGAATTCGTGTAGCGGGAACTGCGAAGTTCAAAACTTCGGACTCAAACGGACGGGGAACAGCGCCCGCGTTCATGGATTTGTTTGCGTGTTTTGCGCTATTCTGCCACTCCATGTGAGTTCTATCTCCCCCAAATACCGAAATCTGGCAAAACCTCAAACATGAAGACTTCCATGGATGCTTCCTATATAGAGAAGAGATAAATGAGAGGGCAGTGGTGAGTATCAGAAAGTGATGCACAATTTGTTGCTGCTGCTATAGCTGTGCTTAAGGGCAGCGTGTCAGCTCGTTTCGTGGGTTGAAAGTAACAAAGACTCTAGACCTCCTCGTCACGCTAATTCCAAAGATGTACATCAAAGCTCATAAAAGGGTCGAAGACCCCGTCTTCAGAGGGTCCGAAAGTGCAGTTCACGGACCACTTGGGCGGAGCGGTCGGTGAATGTGCTGGCTGCCCGCCACGTCTGCTGCTTTGGCCAACACGTGCTGACGTGTCCGATCTATATCAACGGCTTACTCCGCTCGACAAACTGTTACAAATCCCGTCCCGAAAACGCTCAAAAATAGGGTTTAGAGACCTTCTTGTAACATTTTAGGCATACCGTTGGATTCACCATGTCGAGTAGATTCAGAATCTGGTAAAAGCTCAGACACAAAAACGAGGTGACACACTGCCTTTAAATGAGGCGGAATCTCAAATTTCAATGAAACTGGAGTTTTATGTGGACGGACACGTGCTACACTAGAAAGAAAATAACGCACAAAACCTTGCGCTGGGCTACAGTATAGCTCAGCTAGATTCAGGCGCTTCCACTCAGAACCGTACACATGGAAGGCTGTGCGTCCTTTCTAATGAAAGCCTGTGTGTCCTTTAAGCGTTCCGCCGAGTTAGCTTTCGGTATGCTCAGGTTTATCGTAGCTGAGAAAATCAAGGTACTACACACCTCTAGAAAGGTGGAAAGTACACCTTCTGTCACAGCTTCTGCCTTCTGAAAAAGTATGGGCGACTCTTTACAGAACTCAAAGAATGTGTCTTTGATAACATTAATGCGGCAAAATTGAGCATAGTCTCAACTAATAAATATCACCTGAGACAAACGTCCAGCTTTAAGGGCTGGCATTCCATCTGTTGATTCTCACATTTATTGCGCTACCAAAGCGCAGAGTGAATGCTCTGTTTGCAGAAGACATACACAACAAGTCTGCGCCTTTTCATTCGTAATTGCTTTAGTGATGATATCTGATACTTACAGGAAAGGAAACGTCAGGAAAATTGACTTTTTTTTGTTTCCTTGGCCCAAATAAAGGTCATCAATTCGCAAGAAGTTTCTCTGAAAACAGCATGCAGTACTACAGGCGTTCGACATCGTGACCACAAGCACAACTGTTTCTATGACGCCTTCAGTTTTGAGCCAGATATTCATAAAGATTCGAAGTGGCTATTTCCGAGGTGGCACTTCACATACTGAGGGTATTTCCGTAGATCGCTCGAGAATATGTTTGCACACTGGTTGCCAGTAGTGAGCAACACCTAACATTGCTAACACTAGATCTCATGGCTGAAACATACACAGTACATTAAGTTCTGCTAATGTTAGTGTTAACTCCAATGCATAGACCATTTACCACTTGATATGGTCCTAAAGGAGATTGCTAGTCCAACTATGACAATGATTCTATGAGATTTGCCGGCAATCTGAAAAAAGCTGAACAAAAACACAACAGACAGAGTGTTAAGAAAAGCATATCATCACCCTTTTTTTCAGTCAGTATCGACAACAGTGAGCTTGATAATTCCGAAAACTAACTCGGCGGAACGTTAAAAGGGCGCACAGGTTTTCATTTAAAGGACGCGCAGCTTTTCGTTTGTGTGGTCTTGAGTGGAAGAGCCTTAGTCTAGCTAAGTTATACTGTAGCCCAGCGCAGGGTTTTATGCGTTATTTTCTTTCTAGTCACGTACAAGTGCAACTGGTGCGACATGAACACTGGATTTTTGCATGTTAATTATGTTTAGCTGAGAATAAATGCGTGATGGGCGACCCACACATCAAGGTGTGCTTTCCAATCTGTCACCATTTCTGGCAGAAAAAGGTAATTTCTTCAATCCCAGAGATATCCCAGAATCTTCGCCTTAGCTTAGATATAAGACAGATAATCGAAGCAGCACTATCATCCGGAAAAGTTGCTGAAGTGGCCAGGACCATTGAGGAATCCCTGGAGCTTGATGGATTCGGAATCACTGTTCTGCAGGTATACAGAGTATTGGAAAAGTAGTCAAGTATATATTATATGATCTCGTTTTCTACCTTATTAGATTATTACAGGTTGACTACACGAATCCAAAGACGAAGCTGAACGCCACCTGGTTCCATAACCTGAAGAAATGGTGCAGTGTGTACGTAGGAATTGATCCTGACCTAGGATTCCCTTACTTGTATGAGATTCAAGTTGGGAAACTGCTTGAAGAATATGATTGAAGTTGCAGCATCTTACCTAAGCGGAGCCTTTGTCAAAATTGTTCTGAAGTAAAATTTTTCGGCATTTTTGTTCTCTTATGCGACGTTTCTCTAAGAAAGGTGTCAATTAAAGCTGTAGCTGGTAGCGGCCAATAAAATATGATCAGAAGTACATATATATGAGAATCGAATTTTTTTCTATAATATATTTCAGCTCTGGATTAAAGGCAGTGTCTCACCTCATGACGGGTACCGACATATCAACATTTTCGGCTTCTACTCGGCGCGCTGATTCCAATGATGTGCTTGAAATCTGACAAAATGCTCGAAAAACCCTATTTTGAAGCCAAATTTGATATTGGGAGCAGAAGAGTTACCCTGCTCGCAAGCTAGAAGGAGCGGAACTGAGAAGTTAAGATTGCCCATTAAAATGAACTTCTCAGCAGCAGCTATCAGCGAATGAACGAACATTGCCGTGATGAAAACATGCCGCACCTTCCGCAAACTTCAGCTACAGAATGAATTCTCTCGTCCACTGGCCGAGAATTTTGAAATTCTCGGCCAAAGGAACCCGTAACTTATGGGGTTTCCGACGTTTCCGTGAAACTTAAAGTACATTTTTGTACTCTGCGGCTCGCATACGTTCGACTGACGAACTTGGTCCCTGAGGTGAGATACTGCCTTCAAGCTATTAGAATTAAGTTAAAGGGTATGACGAGGTCAATGTAATCTTTCTTTTCGCAAGAGAACCTCGACGGAGCTCAATCCGGAGATGTATTGCAGCTGAAAATTTAATCCTCAACACCAGGGATGAGCGGATCATTCGTAACCGGTTGTCCGTTTAGCCGTCATCCGTAGGTTTTCGCTTATCCGTTATCCGCACCGTTATCCGGGCTTTTGGCGCCGGATAACGGTGCGGATAAGGCGGAAAATAGTGGCTTCATACCGCACGTTTGCAACAGAGGAGAGCTTTCGTTTCAACAAAAGCAATCGTATCCCTTGTTCTAGAACGTTTTCTGTCGTACTTCATTGGTGTTTTAAAATTTTAAATTGAGGTAAGAAGAGGTAATACAGACTTGTACATGCACGGGAAGAAATGCTCCTTCTCAAGTTTTCAGGGTTGACCGACAGTGTGAGGCAATAATCTAGGAACCTATCTGCTCGTAATATTATCAAAAACGTTGCCTACGGCCCATGACATACTTCACAACGGCACCGTCGCGGTGAAGAAAATGAATGGAAATGATGAGAATATTAGGTATGTGATAAAGTTCCCGACCTTTTTCAAACAAAATTGAGTCTTTATTGAAGAAGGAACAAAGCAGATACATCAGTCAAAGTACTGGCTGTCGTTAGCCATAACCTTTCCCCATATTTCTGAGAGAGGAAGGACGCTGTAGCGTTAGAAAGCCTCGTCCTCCAACTCGATCCACTCCTTCACTCATATTTCGACATCTTCGAGAGATTGGAAGCGCTGCTCGGAAAGCATGTGGGACATCGACCGAAACGAATGGTCGTCTGACAGGGCACAGTCTGCGAATAAGCCGCATGAGGTAGGACATCCTAGCAAAGCGCTTCAAGCGTTTCCTTGCCTGCTTTTGTGACATTTCCCAAAAAGGCACTACTCTACATTGAGGACCCAAAACTTTCAAACAAAAATTTTTTCACCGAAACTTTGTATAGGGGGGAAGGATTTGAGGTGCTGGACACGAATATCCTATCCATCTCGCACCGCAACCCAGTTTTTATAGGGTTACGGTAGGATTACTCCGACAAAAAATGCTTATTCGGCTGGAATTCGACATGATTATCGCTGTAAAACAGTGATGACGATGCAAATCAAAACAAATGTGTACTGAATATTATTGACAGATGTCTAAACAACACTATTAAGCAGCGCTTACAGAGCATTTGCAAGGATAACTTACTATTATAGGTACTTAACGCTAGAGGGCGGAAACTTTTTCACATACCTAATAAAACGTTACAAGTTCTCATATCCTATCATACAGTGTGCGTGGAATAAGGGTAATTTATACTAGATGCGTGCGTGCGTCAGTCGCGCATCAGTCGCACGCATTCGCGAGGGATTTTTCATGAAGACCGGTCAAGGCGGCATGCACATCCTCAATAAAAAAAACGTGCAGCCGTCGCGAGGCCGTAAACGCGTGCGTCTGAGTTGCGACTGCGATGCGACTGTGATGCGGCTGAGTCCTATCCTTCGTCATATAGACGCACGCGCGTCAGTCGCACGCATCCAGTATAAATTACCCTATAGCATGCCGGCAAACGAGTAGTTGTATGAAAACTGTTGAGGCTGAGCGGTCGTTGCGACAGCGTCGCTGTGAAGTATGCAATAGGACTAATGATGTGACCATTAAAAATGCTGAAACTGATGACCTCACAGCTCACCGATGGGCGGCGCCTCCTCCTCGCGTGGTTCATTTCGACTAGACATTGAACTTACCAATTTTTGAATCTATTAATCAAACAGCGTTCAGGATTTCATGCGATCATAACAGTCATACCAGAGAGTTCACCAGAATTCCGCAAAAGATTTATGAAGCAAGGCTTATGTGAGGGTACCCAGAAAATTGCGTTGTCATCATTGGGTTTAGGAACGAAATCTTGAAAGGACTAGCCTTTGTTACAGAAATCTTTGTATCAATGGCGGACGCAGAAAGTGGGCGGGAGGGGAGGTGGGGGGGAGGGGGTCGTGGGAAAATAAGTGGGGTCTCGGCCGCTTTGGGGACCTAGACGGAAGATAAAATTAATAAAAATATTAATTATAATAACGAATAATGAATATGAACTATATTAAAAACAAGTGCTTCGAATCGCCTTCGGCGAGTCTCGCACTTGCCCGCTTTGCGGCATTCTGCCATTTTTAGCTCGCCAGCTCTTGCATTTCTGTAAAATTGACCAGTCCAGAATTACAGAAACGAACCACTTCTCCGTCCACTAATCTCACTCAACTCCCACAAATGTATTTTGTATTCAAATTAATCCAACTTTTCTTGCCTTCCGAATAAGAAAAGTTATGCGAAGAAAAACGAATTGAAGCCTCGCAGGAGAGTTCCTTCGTTGCTATTACGAAACTCGGAACATCAACGCTAGTATTGCAGTGCAGTTTATTCTTCCGTTGTGTTTCCCTTTCCATATAACTGCTCCGTTCCTCAATATCATCCTAGTTGCTTACCGATTTGCGTCTCAATCACCTTTTTCTTGCACCAGTCTCACCACTTGGCACCACAGCGCCAATCACACGACTGTGGAACTCACGTCTAAAAAATTTGTGATTCCCAATCCCTACGCCGTTAGCCGGACGAACAGGCTGATTAACACTGAGTCGGTTTCTAAGTACTTTCACCTACTTTCACCACGGGCTCTCCTAGCTGTGGACTCGCTGGGTGACATCTTTTCATCTACTGCGTGTCTGCGCATGCGCTGCACTGCTTTCCGTTTTCCAGCATCTTCCACTGTACAGCGCTCACCATCGGTGTCTCCTCTCTATCTACCTCCTCCGCTTCTATAGCGAAATCCTACCTGTGTTTAGGTTTTTATATGACTTCTTAACCGTAAATCGATCCCATTCATCTTAACTTAGCTAAAAACAACTTTTGATCATCAGCGTAAACACGGACTGCTAAAAATGAACCTGTCGGTTAAGATAGAAATCAAAATTTCAGGTCTTTCCATACATAGCTCCACTCGATGAACACGATGGTGTAGTTTTTTTTTTATGAAGATGAATGTTTCTCGTGCACAGACACACCAGATCATGAGCCAACTAATAAATAAAGGACAAAGTTGTCGGCGTTAATCAATCCCGTCACGAGGGATGCGCCACGCATTCGACTTCATCTGAGCATCGTAGAGGCGTTGAATGCGTATGTGACCTGTACAGTGACTTGCGGGGGGCACCGATGAACCAAGTCAGTGCTTCATCCTCCCAGACTCCTCTGGTACCAATTTACCGACCCCGAAGGGATGCATGGCTTGGTTGGCCACGGACGCGGTCGAACCATCGACCGTGTGCGTGCGCAGCGAGCCTCTTACCACTGCGCCACACGCGCCCGAGCCAACTAATAGAAAGTATAGAATACAGCGCGTTTCATAATTATAGGACACCCCCCAATTTTTCCATCCCCGGCTCTCCTGCAAGTCACCGAATTTTTTCTCTAGCACCATTGTAATTAGTGCCTAAAATAACCCTGGTACCCTGGTTTTGGGCTCACGGCAGCAACCCTGGTTTTTTAAAACTTTATTTTTCTGTTTTTGTCCATCTCGCAGTAGTGACACACCTTCAGGATCTTACAGTTTTATTAACTGCGTAATCGAAACTAGAGAACCTAAATATGTTTGTGAGCTTCCATGGACCACCCTGATTCCATTCAGTCTGTCGCTCCAGCTCTCTATGGGGATTCTGAGGAAATCCGCATCAATATGCATCTCGCATCCAAGACTGGTTATTTTGATTTTTCAGCCATTCATTGCTAACGGCAGCACGATCCAAATTTGCTGACAAGAATCCTGTATGGTCATTCTTCAGAAATACTGTTGACCCTGGTCACAGGCTGTTCCTCTGGCTCCGCTAAGTGGCAATTCAAGAAGGCAACTCTCATCCAACACCTGCTTTTTTCCATATTTTCTCGTTAAAACCGGTGAAGCAGTAGCTCAAATTGGTGGAAATTACTCTCAGGCGCTTTCTGATGTCAGGTGCAGTTGAAACAGATTCCAGCCTATGCCTGCTCAAGTCTCTCCTTGTCTCGAAATGGGCAGGAATCCATCAAGTGTGGTGACGAATATCTCACAATCAAGGAAGTGTCCATATCTTGTTTCAGGTACTGTGATCGGTCATGAATTTGGTGGTCCCGTACCAGATTTGACAATTTCTGCTCTCAGAATTATTTATTTGCTGAATAGTGCCGAAAATGAAGACCTTCTGCAGTAGGAACATTTGGCAGAGTACTGCCTTATCTTTGGGCTTGCTTCTCTGTAAAAGCAGACCTGGGCAGACATAGGCTGGAATCTGTTTAAACTGCACCTGACATCAGAAAGTGCCTGAGAGTAATTTCCACCAATTCGAGCTACTGCCTCACAGGTTTTAACAAGAAAATGCGGAAAAAACCAGGTGTGGGGTGAGTGTTGCTTTCCTGAATTGCCACCCAGCGGAGCCAGAAGAACAGCCTGTGATCAGGTTCAACAGTATTTCTGAAGAAGGACCATAGAGGATCCTTGTCAGCAAATTCAAATTGTGCTGCCGTTAGCAATGAGTAGTTGAAAAATCAAAATATCCAGTCTTGGATGCGAGACGCATACTGGCGCGGATTTCCT
>KN730819.1:0-13379 GCA_000816745.1 Ancylostoma duodenale | reverse complement strand
GAGGTGGTGGCAAGCATATAGGCATTTGTCCATCCGAGAACTCTATCCTAGAAATTTACATAAAGCACATGTACCTAGAACATTAATACACGGCTCGAACAAACAGATGATCGAGGCTTCATATGAAGAAAGAAGGGCGAGACAATCTCACGACTCAAGAACTCAGGTACTTATCAATTAACCATTAGCTAACTTGCGTTTCTCGTACTCAAAATCAAACGAAACAACCTACTTTAATGGAGTTAGTGTAGGCGATCTATGCGAACAGTGAAAATGAAAGACAAAGTAGAGCACAACACATACGAGATATCTAGTCCAGTATCCATTGGATCCGGAATCACTGATCTAGCATCTTCTCTGCATTGAAGCGGAATCAGGTACAAAGAACGTCGAAAATTGCTTGAATTTTTAGACCACACTAATTGCACTGTTTGTTTCCGAAAATTAAAAACGCGCGACATAATGTGAAAGTACCGGAGGAATCAAGCTGAAACTGAACCTAAAGCGATTACAAATATTCATAGCTATTCTCTCAATGTTTGAAAGGAAGTGAAACTTGACTGATTTTTCCCGTGACCATGCTCCGAAAAGATATCAAACAGTGCCTACTGTTGTACCTGTAGTGCATATATCCTGCTTATTCCTGCCACAGTGATGTGACAGAAATCAACTGTACCCGCTGGATACAACTCTCATATGAAAACTTAAACCTATGGTTGTCTCGAAGAATCGTACCTTACACTGATCTCAGAACATTTGAAGTTTTTGCTAATGTTGAGTTTCCCTTATTCTGTATTGTGGTTGTTACTGTTTTGCCGCACATAATCTAGTAAGTCATTGCTTTCTTACATGATCACCTTTGCTAAGGGCTTCATTCTCTTCCTCTGTCACTATTTCAGAAAAACACCCTGTTCCAATCATCAAGCCAAAATCATCTATTACCGACGATTCCAACTGAATTGCTGCCACACATTTAGCACGCTGCAAATTTCGGGCGATTAACTGATGAAAGTATAAAATTCGTATCTCAAGCTTGGAATGAGCCATCAGAACAATACTTGAGGATGTGATGGGGCTTAGTGTTCCCTTTCTTAGTTCTTCTCTAATCCTCCCCGAAAATGTTTTTCAACGGAACTGCGCGCATTCTTTGCGTTTAGTGCTCAAAATGCAACACTTTTCGAAATATTTACATCGCACTCCTAAATCAATTTATCATATAAAGGGAAAATGTGGTTTCATTCTGGATATTAGTGCGCATTTTGCTATTATAGTTCTGATACGCAGTTGTTCGAGTCGTGGAAGAACAAGGATCATTACTTGGCTAAAACATTGCAAAAAAAAAGAGTTCATGGTGACTACAAGCAGAAAGCATGCACTTCAGCTGCGGATTTTTCTTCGATTTATGCTACTAACAGGCATCCTTATCCCTGGGATATTCCGACGCTTGCATTATCTTCGAGATCCTGTGAAATGAAATTTTCGACAAATCTGACCTTTTAATTTTTTTCCGTGGTTCCAGTTGGTATGAGATGTACGGTAATAGCATTCATAGCAAAATGTTGAGGAGAAAAGTGCTTACTTAAGTTACTACTTCACTTCTCTCCATAGGTTCTAGGAAAACTGATAAAATTGGAATTTCAATTTTTATTCCAGTTCCAACTCACTGTGTGCTCGTGATGAACAATAGAAGGAAGTCACCATTGAGCACCAACACATACTCGAACTTGGTCTCGATTGCGCACCCCAGGGGTGAGATATGCAGAAAATTGTGTGGTCCAAAATCGTGGGTGTGCTGAATACGTGGCCGCCACAGTATTTACCTGTTTTCACCCCACTTGAAAACTCGAGATTATGCCGAAATTGCAAGGGTAAAAATTTTAAAGGATGACGCGCTTGCGATAATGACATTAAAAAGAAACAATATGAAATCATCATTGGAACAAATAGTTAGATCTCACCTGTCTTCCAGCTCAACTATTGCCCAATCGTGTCCACGGTGACATCCGTTTCGCACGAAAGTTTCATCGATCAAAACGCTCCTAATCTGCGATGAGCAATCCTTGTCTAGTCGTATCATGTAAGCAAATCGACGCTCACCCTATTATATGTAACATCCGGTTCAGAGCAGTTAGGATGATTCGGAAGAGACTTGCTGAATCCTCGAATGCACTTCCCACCGTACGCTACCTTACGCGTTTGAATTTCATCAATCGACCGATAGATGGCCATCCTTAATGTAGGGAAAATAAAATTAGAGTCCTAAACAAGGATAATTGGCTACATGAGAAAAAATATTTTTAGTTTCGAAATTTCTCTAAGTTCAATGGGTAATGTACTGATGTAAGGAAAATTTTTCTATTCTGCAACACAGCAGTCTGCGGTCCACATGCTATAATCGTGTAATGTTAGAGTCACATTTGGAACAGCGAGAATTCCTCTTTTTTCTCCGCACTATAGAAAAAGATATAGAAAAGAATCGGTTGTTCTTGATAAAGCGCAAATATGTATATGCTAATACTAATGTACAACAAGCACACAACAACAAAAGTTTTGCAAGTTCTTTATAAACGTATCTCAAACTTTGACGAATGATTTTTGGCGAACATCTGCACCTTGTGCACGAATTAAGTAACAACTTTGCTATGAGACAGGTCACTCCCCCTTATACTTGCACATTTTTGGAAAAATTTCGGATATTCGAATAATCGAATATATTCGAAAATTGATTTTTTCGAATATTCGAATTTCGAATATATTCGAAAATCGGTTTTTTTTGAATATTCGAATTTCGAATAATTATTCGAATAAATTGTTCCAATAAATCATTCGAATGAAGGGCCTAGATTGAAACATTAAAGAAACTCGAGACTCTAGAGATCCAGAACACATTTTGCTGCCACCTTCAAATTTTGTAATTAATTAAATTTAATTCGTTAAAAAAACCAGCAAGAAACTATTATGTAATCCTAACGAGTCAGTCTAATAAAAGAATTTCAAGTGACTTCAACTGGTCTGAGCAAACGAATTCGAAAAAGTAAATAAAAATTGAGAATTAGAAGAAATTGGAGTATCATCGGAGCAAAAGCAATGGGTATTGTCATAAGTCTTTGCGCTCTTTTTTCAGTTGCTGTTCTCTCCGCCTAGATTGAGCGTCGATGGCGGTTTATGCGGGATCGGGAAGCATGCGGCTTCTTGATAGTTAACATCAAATGTGATTTCAAGGTACTATCATAAAAACCCTGATTAGCCACCACAGCCGCGAGCCCAGCGCGGACTACGCCGCTGCGCCACGTGCTTGCCGTGTCCGTGAAAATTCCACCGCCGTCGACGCTCAATCTTATCACCTTTTCCTTTGACTTTTTGGCTATGAGTCTTAACAATTCGAAAGTGCTATTCTTGCTTTACAAGAATGTTACAACCGATTCTTTTTAAATTAACAATTCGCATGAGGTTAGACACTATGAGATGGAGTGTTGAGTCCATAAAAACAGCTTCATCGACACCTGCCTCTCTTAACATACAGTAAAATTGGAAAAGCCACCACAACTCCTTAGGCTACTCATGAGAGTTGTATTTGAAACAGTCACTCATCGGCTGTCTCATAAATTCAAAAAGACGTATTTTGTCTCGGAGATGCCAACCATCACGACCGGCCAAATTTTCTCCATGAAAGCGTGGAATAACTTGAGAGGTATTGCAGTGCGGTCTAAATGGGCATCGCACTTCTCTGTCGGCATTTCCTTCCTAGGTGTGAAAACTAGGTAAATCAACATTTTTGGAAAACCTCATGATGATAGAATTGCACAAGAAGAAAGCGCTTTTGGCTGATTGTAAGCACTTTGCGAAAGAATGGCAACGGGAGGGGAAAAATTGGGCGTGAAAGAAAGCACAAAGACTTATGTCAATACCTAATAATTGTTTTTAAACTCTTCATTGAGAGCGTAATGAGTAAAAGACGTTGCATGCTTTAAGCCCCAAAAGAAATCGTCGTTTGACTACTCTGTACACGCATATAGGGCGCCTTCTTTCGATACAAAACTAAGCCAGCAAACAAGGCAAACGTCTCTGACCATTTCATGTGATTAGAATATCGAATATTCGGGTGACGCATTCGAATAATCGAATATATTCGAAAGTTGACTTTTTCGAATATTCGAATTTCGAATATATTCGGAAAAAGAAAATTTCGAATATTCGAATTTTCGGATGATTCGATTCGAATGATTTATTCGAATGACCGAATAATTATTCGACTCGGTTGCAAGTATACTCCCCCTTCATGCACCAGGTTACAAAAAAAAATAACAATACTTCAGAGAATAAGTGGCTAGCTTCGTCACTTATTAGGAGTTCGGAGAAGGAGGAGAGTTTCTGAGTGGGTCTCATGCCTTACTTCATGCTATCAAATAAAGACTACCACTCTAAGATTCAAGCTTCTGTTTTATCAAGCTTCTGTTTCATGCCAACATCGAGTATTTCAAAATCTTACTATATTGTAAACTAGGCGGTATGCCCGGCCTCGCTCGGATATTTCACTACCCTGGCTATCTCACACTGTGCTACTACCGATAAATCCATTCAAGATGCTCGTCATTTTGGTGATCAGCATGTTGACGGACATGAATGGCCCTTTTTCAACTGACCTGTTGGCGAGAAATGAAATAATCAAGTTATTTTGACAATAACTTCATGCAAAATACATGCCATATTTGTATTCAGATTCTTTGACAACCCCAGTAAATGCGCTCCTATCCGTCCCAAACTAGGAACGAAAACCGGTAAAAAAATTCGATATAACCAATAACTTGACGTTTCCATGCATAGTGGTTGCCATATATATGTTCAACGCTTTCGAAAACCCCAGTGAGCATCACCGATCCCTGACCAAAAGTTTTGAAAAGTCGACAAAATCAATAAATCGATATTGGCGTTCAAAATGGCTGTTATAATCGTGTTCAGCGACTACTGAGATATGTGAGACCTGGGGCGCCACCTTACTTTGAGGCCAGTCGCACTGGAGAAAAATTACCTGTCTTAAACGCTGCTTCGCGACGCTCTGTCCAGCAATAGTAGGTCACTTTAACTTGAGGCCATTCGCAGGAAAATCACTGTCATCTACACGGAGTGCAGATTCACCGCGTTTCGCGTGGATGACAGTGATTTTCTGCGAATCTTTGTGGAGATTTCTGTTTTGAGCAGCAGTTATTGCAGATATTATTTGAGAGCTATGAGAGCGTATTGTTGTGGAGGAGAAATGGTTGGAAATGGTTTCTCCGTTGACAAATTTGCCCTTGTTCAAGCTTAATTGTCTCATGCGAAGGACCCCCAAACGAGGGTGGTCCGCCACAATAGTGTAGCCTTTCCCGTGGGTCTTTGTTCTCGCAACCTCTTCATACTCCGTAGTTCGCAGAGATAACGAATCTATAGGACTCTACCTTCAGTGAGAACTACGAAGTTTGAAGGGGGTGTTTGGTCGTCAGAAGGATCTGAATGCCATTGTGGGTTATACGCAGTGCGCCTGACTGGCACTGAGACCTGACCGGCACCGAATCCAAGCAGATAGCTCTACGAAAGGAACGTGTAAGCAAGTGAATAGTTGAGACATTCCTTAGACTTTGCCCTTCGATTTTTCTCAACAGGTCTTCAAAATTGCTTGCAGTTTAGCTAGCTGGGGCGCTCAGATACATCACATTCTCTTTTCAATTTTCTATGAATTGCGAGAAAAAAACTTCTCAAAGTAGATGTAGGAAACTTTTCTTAATCTTCCTCTTCATTCTTCCTGCGGAATTCCAACATTCTTTCTGCGGAATTCCAACTTCATACATTGAACGTCCTACTGTGAAACGAAAAAAAATCGGCCTTTGGGAGCTACGCTCCTTAGAAGATCCCGAGCCTCGAACCCGTACGCCACATTACCTCTGGGAGCTACACTTTAAGAAGAAAATCACTGTCATCTACACGGAGTGCAGCTTCACCGCGCTTTGCGGATGACAGTGATTTTCTGCGAATCTGCACAATCTATCCTTTCTGTGGAATTGCTGGGGACAGAATTTTCTTCCCAGGATAATTTCGAATGAAATAAACTCAATACTTAGGTGACTGTATTTGTTCCAATTTTCCTTTTAGAGTAGTCTTGACTCTCTTTTTTCTTCTCTATAACTGTGAAATGTAAAACTCTCTTCGCTGTTTTCGAAAGTTTTCTGAGAAGCCCCGGGGCGGTTACGAAACACCTTTCAGACCCCGATCTCTTTTGGTTCTTACTTTTTCCAGGAGAACTGTACAGAGGAATGGTTTCGCGGCATCAAAAACTGTGAGGGAAAAATCGATTATAGCAGGTTGTACATGGGGTCCCGCTACAGCTGCTAACCCTTAAGGATATTCTTAATGCCTTCTTGGCCTTTCACATTGAAAAACCCCGCTTTAGACGCGAAACATTCCTCAGGTCCCCGTCTCTTTTATCCTCGGAGGAATTTGAGACCTATCTCACTAAACCATACATCGACTGCCACTTGAAGTGGCGAAGGAACTCCTTGCTTCAGCAGCGAAACATCCTCATGATGAACAATGTTCCCTATGCGTTCGTGAACTTTCTCACGCACCATTTTACCGGGGATTAGGCATTTTTAACCAACTCAAAGCGTTCGAAGAGGGGAATAGTGATGAGACCCTGTAACCAGAGGATCAGCTGTTGGCCAAAATTGAGCGAGAGGGATGCCGCATGACAAGTGCTGTTTCTGAGTAGATGACAGCTAAAGAAATAAAGGATATTTGAGTTGTTTGTGCCTCAGTTCTTGAATTCTGTTTGCACGCAGTCCAAACGTTCTTGCGCTTCAAGCACAGTAACCGCAGGCGGGCAATCTCTTAGCTCGGTTAATCATTTTCCCAAGCTTTCCCTGGGACCCGTGTGCCACGTTACTTTTGGGCCATCTAAACTCACAAAAAATCATTTTCCCGAGCGAATGCGCTGCTTCGCGGCGCTTTCTCTCGGACTCGTGTGCCACTTACTTTTGGGCCATCTAAACTCACAAAAAATCATTTTCCCGAGCGAAAGTGCCGCTTTGCGGCGCTCTCTCTCGGTTCCGTGTGCCACATTACTTTTGGGCCATTTAAACTCATAAAAAATCATTTTCCCGAGCGAAGGCGCCGCTTCGCGGCGCTTTCTCTCGGACGCGTGTGCCACGTTACTTTTGGGCCATCTAAACTCACCAAGAATCATTTTTCCGAGCGAAAGCGCCGCAAGAAAATCATTTTCATCAACAGGAAGTGCAGCTTTGCCGCGCTTCGGGCGAATGACAATAATTTTCTGCGAATCTGCTTGCTCCCCTTTTTCTTTGTAGAAATTCAAGGATGATTTTCCCCAACTGGGGAATGAATTGTCTCTCTGGTGGGTGTTTGGCGATGCGAGGCCTTGCGACAATTCCAAGCGACCTTTTCCCACATACTCCATAGAGCGCGAATGATGCTATTTGATCCTAAGAAAGGAATCTGTCGGAAAGTTCAAGACATGAGAGATTTTAATCGCTCTCAGGTCTTTGATTCTGTTCAATTGAACTCTAAGCGTACTTGATGCTGGAGCGTAGTAACCACAGACGTGAAAACGCATTAGATTCGAGACCTTATCCTAGGTGAACTGTGAAGACTTCTGTGTACTTTGAAATGGGAATCTTTTC
The DNA here is from genome assembly GCA_000816745.1 of Ancylostoma duodenale. Classification (NCBI taxonomy): domain Eukaryota; kingdom Metazoa; phylum Nematoda; class Chromadorea; order Rhabditida; family Ancylostomatidae; genus Ancylostoma; species Ancylostoma duodenale. The sequence goes on along the minus strand of KN730819.1, from coordinate 5,709 downwards.
CAAGCTTTTGGCATCTTTGGTCAATGTACAGTTACATATTTGGCCCAAACTAATCTATGCTAGCCCGAAAGATTGGCTATTTTGGCAAAAACGGGGATTTCAGCTCAACCGCTGATCCCCTGGCTGGGTCATGTGACAGATTACGGAATCAAATCCTCATCCATCATGCCTCCAAGTTGCGAGCTTCAGAAAGCTAGCATTCACCGTTGGCACGGTTTCTTCGCAACCCATGTGGCATACATACATTCACCATCGGCATTCCTTTGATTCATCTTGTTTACGCAAAATCACCCAGTGGCGGCGAGCAGTGTGGGAGGAGCAGCCAGTAGGAGTCGCGCGCTCCACCCACCCACGTGACGATGGGGGGTCTGCTACTTGTTATAGTACTGTTTGTTCCAAAAATCAGAGGAATTCAATGTGTTTTGTTTAATTACACAGCTCGCATCTTATCGCACGCCAAATCATGGAAATTGCTGCTATCAATCGACGATCGATAGCTGGAAGCGCGCCAAAACATGTCTCGCCTATACCATCGCGGCAAGACTTACCTCATCTTGGCGGACGGCCAAGTGTCAAAATTCGTGATAAAGACAGTAAATACCCTGGATAAATTGCGAAATAACTCTTCCAGTAGTTATGTGGAACCCTCCTCAATTTTCCTCTATCTTTTCTCCACGGATCTCCGTGCTTAACCACGGAAATTCTAACCCGGCTACAGACAGACACCACCCGGCTACGGGTGCGTGACTTCTTGAACACCAGTGCCCTACATTCTCAAGAATATAGGGCATGACTAGGTTACTGCCCCAGTTGTTGCCCTGCTTTTGTTGGCTGCGCTAATTACAGTGGGGCAGCTAAGAGTTCACCACCACAGACAAGCCTCGCCTTACTGCAAGAATCTCGTCGAGATCTGACTAGCAAAAGTAAGGATGTATGTAAATAGGTATGAATAAGTACGTACATATACTCTGTCGTCGAGTACAACCCAGATCCTGAAACTGGGGGGATATAGTTGCGATATTTATTTCTCTATCTTCTTGATTTATTGTGGAAAAGATGCGAATCGTCTACGTGCGATATCAAGACCTAATCCACACTACAGTGATCTTTATTAAAGTCAGCGCGAACAAATGAATGAAGCTTCTAAGCTCCTATCAGTCATGTAATCTCCTTTTTTTGGAAAATCTCAATATCTTTCAATATTTCTCGATGTTCATTGTATGCATCCTCTTATGAAGCAGCTTCCACCTATTCCAGCTCTTCTTATTTAGCCTATTTCACCTCCCTGTTTGTGGTTGACCGTCGCTTCTTGAAGAAATCTATGAAGCGTTAAAATGATTAATTTTAGGTCTCGCTGATCAGGTAACACTACTATACAGCACAATCCTTGTTCTTGCTAGTCAGATCTCGACAAGATCCTTGGGCGAGCCTTGACTGTGGCGATGATCTCTTAGCTGCCTCACTGTAATTAGGGGAGCAGGCAACGAAAGTGGGGCAACGATGCATGAATCTTGGGCACTGACCCAGCCATGCCCTATATTCTGGAGAATGTAGGGCACTGGTGTTCAAGTTGTCCGCCTTCCCCCGGCTACAGACAGACATTTTCGCAATGGGTGGGAAGCGCTTGCAGAGGGAGCCAGCCGGCAACAGACAGACGGTTTTGCGATAGCTTCATCGTTTATTGTGTAGAGGGGATAACTTCACCGCTTATTATATGGAGGCGATAGAGGGGATGATAGATACGTGTACTGAGATACCTCAGTAGGCATGTCTTCACCGCCCCCTGGGCGAAAATAACGAAAAATCGATAAAATCGATGTGACCGACAAACCAATCAATATTGTCCGGTGGAAAGCAGCCAGAAACCTCCGCTGGCTCACGATGGGTACCTGTGCTAAATTTGGTACCGATCGGTTAATCCTCCGCGATTTCTATTCGGAACACACACACATTCATTTTTATATATATACAGATAGATGAGTAGAAGGAAAATGGTAGTTCTGGACTTGGCAGGGGTATCGGCGAAAATGTAAGTGGGAACTGTTTGAGATGACTAGAACACACAAATCACGTGTACTATGTATACAAAATCTGTTCTTTTCATCATTTTCCTTGCATAACCACAAACATCGAAAAAGTACTTGAATGAGGAACCTAGTGCACGACCAGATTATTTTAATGGTTAGATAGGGTTTTCTTTTCCAGAAAGACAGAACAGAATTTGCGAAGAAGCAAATCAGACTAGCTTATGTTGCTAAACCCGATGGCAAGTTATCGAACGAGCTACAAAATTTCTTGAGATGAAAGAAAGAAAAATAAGTGAACTCCATCGAAATATACTTACATACATGGCTTCTCGTCTCCACCACGGAATGACATAAATCCATGCGCGACTGTTAGAATGTGGTAAGGAGAAATGATCGAGCCTCCAAGGCGATTGACTTCGTTCTGCAATTTGGGCGGTTGCCAAATTTTTGTTTGACTATGATGATGTTGCACTGTATGTGAGAAATTAAGGTGTGACAAAGGCATTAACAGCCAAGAACTAATCGCAGTAAAGCCCAAACAGAGCGTCGACGTAACAACAATGACAAATCATGAGTGAGACTCAGATATACGACATAACTGGATTATAGTCAGTATTCGTTAATTTTTCACACCAGCGAATCCATGGCGACTCATTATTATGCTCGGCCCGTGATGGCTACATCTATCACGTCGTTTTACGTTCATGGAAAAATCAGTTCCACTGATTAAGGAGTAGGAAAAAAGAAGAAACTAAAAAAACGTGAGAGAACTGGTGTATTTACCATACTTTGAGCATAATCGAGACAGCCCACGGATATTCCCTTCCTTCAGACTTCTTCGAGCGTCCGCACATTTCGGCTATCTCGTCATTCAACTGTTCACTGACAAAAGAGCTGTCCCGAACTGAAAAATAGACATTATTACCACTGCAATGTTAGATTGACATTATGATTCCGGCTTTACCGAGCAATGAGGTAACTGGCAAATGGTGTGATTTCCACTAATAGTATGGACCGTTGCATATTGCATGAGTAATATACACGAGACCAAATGGAATGATCATTTGGGTATACGAATAAATCTTTCAGATCCAAATCAGTCGAATGTTCGCATACTCGAAACTACAGATTTGCTTTCGAATTTATTCGATTGTTTAGATATCCACGATTCCCGTTATTAAAATCTCTCAATTATAAATTTGACATACATAAAGACCTTGAAAAAGGAAATGTCATCAACTCTGTACTAATGACTTGCTTTATCTCATCTTTTCTAGTCGTTTTCTCTTGAGTGTTGAAGTCATTTCGTACTGTTCTATTAGGTACTAAAATTGTGGGTGAGTGTTTTCGCACAGAACAAATCTTTTTCAGAACGGTAGCAGAACGCCTCAATCGAAATTGTGTCCACGCTCACTATCAAATAGCCTCCTTCATTGTCGCACAGAAAACGAGGGGTCTCTGGGAGGAGTCTCTGCGCTGTGGGTCGAAACAGTGCCTACTCAACCCGCAGCTTTTTGCGCCTTCTGTATTTTTTCATCACCAGGAAACTCTTATTCAGAACCAAGTAGCATTGTGATAATAGCAAGACTGGGCTACATGGCGACAGAGCTCCCAATCTTCTTTCCTCTTTTTTTACCCTGGCTTTGTTGGATTCATGTGTTCTTTTTTCATTCCATTCATTTGATTCTGGCTCCTCTCCCCTCCCAGGGCTCCATAAAAATTTATGCTAGAGCTTTGTATAAAGGAGTGTTTATACTTTGGTGCGACGCCATCGTCGCGTCCAAGCAAACTGTTCAAATGCGGTCGGTCCCGGGTGGATGCATGCGCAAACAGTGGTCGCGACGTGGTAGTTGGCGTTTCCCATCGCGACGCGACGTCGCGGGGCGACGTCGCGCCCTGTTCATACTTTTTTTCTTGAAAAATAACGCGATGGGACGAATTTGCTGATGTTGCGGACTGGAGTTGACCACTGTTCCATAGTTTTTCCCGTTGTTCAGGTCCAAATCCTGCGGAATTAGACGAAGTTAGTTGGAGGTATGAACGTGAACGAAACTCGACGCGTCGTATGTGTTTTAGGGAGTAGTTTTGCGAACTTCTTATTTTTCTGATACTGTTTGCTGTTTATGAGCGCTTACTATTAGGTTGTCCCACAAAAAATGGCCGCAACCTAGTGATGAACGTTTGGAAGTCCATAAATCTACTACTTCAGAAGCTAGATAGCCTAGCTTTGAACTATTCAAAGAGGAAGACCTGCTCTATCTATATCTTGAAAGGACTTCCTCAAATACCCTTTCTTATGGTTTCAGCAGACGACATTGTACGATGAGGCAAAACATGGTTTTGTGCTTTCCCAATTTTTAGACAATTTTTCTGCCCGAACAGAACGAAAGCGGGACTTGGTGTTAGCTCTGCATTTGGCCAGGAAGTCGTGTTATGAGAACACAGAAACCGTGACTAGAAGAGCACTTCCAGAACTATACGAGTTTTCAACTTTGACCAGGTGATGGTCACGAAACTTCTCAGATACGAAAGCATAGTTCTGGAGTCGGGACGAGAATTCCGAAACAGTCCATAAAAATGTTGGCATCTAGGTTGGGCGCAAGTGAATCACTGATCGATCTGCTTCCTTGGCAGATGAACTTCGCAAAAATGGGCAAAGTGGATTTTGAACAAAAGCATTGCCGGCTCGAGGTGTCCGATAGTGGCCGGGCTGAGTCAAGAGCAGAATTTACTGAATGCCTCGCCTGTTACCACTTGGGGCTCGGTTTCGAGATTCGGTTGAAAATGCCTCTGTTTTGATGAGCTGAAGGAGTGCACGTCCAGTAGCGGGGCGGGCAAATCCACGTAGGTTCACATCCAACAAAAGAAATGGATGAGGGGTGCACTAGGTTCCGTAGTGGGGTAGGTGCAGGTAAACGGGATCACTGGCACAGATGGGTGAGAAATGCGCCGGCGCCCATACGTAATAGGATCGATGTCCACCGAAGAGGCCGCAGCTGAGGATGCTTTGGGACCATTTAGAGGGAAGGTGCGAAAAAAACAAGAGTATTGATGGGTGAGATCCTGCTGCGCAACTCTTTCAGCAGTGCTAAGAAGCCGCGTACACCATCCCATTATTAAATGGACAAGATTGTAAAATGGAACTTTTCTATTAATGCTGCGTTCAATACTGCCATTTACGCACCGCCCTGATGTACTTTGTTTGGAAAGTAGTCGCCTGATCGGATAACGCCGGACCCTTCCTAGCATCAGCGTTGACACACTCCTCATATACGATACTTTCAGTAGACACGGATGACGATAAAACATAGTAACCCGCATCTTGCCCTCCAGATGACTTGATAATCACAGATCAATTTCATTTATTTTCGTTCCCGTGTAAAAAGACTGTAGGTCTTTCAAGCAAATAAATACCACTGAAAGTGAGCCAAAACACCTGCCAATCAAGGTAAAAGAAAAATCTGCACAACTGGTGCATAATTGGACACACTGATGTACAGTGGCGACCACGTTTTTAGAAAGTCGTCCACAAGAGGTGATCAATTGATGGAGATATAAAATTCATATTTTAGGTATAAAATGAGCTACCAAATTGAGGCTCGTGGAAATTAGGAGGCTTGAAGTTCCCCTACTTTTCCAAGCTCTGTACCTGCGGAGAATGCTCCTGGACGGAATTACCTCG
>KN730814.1:0-13397 GCA_000816745.1 Ancylostoma duodenale | reverse complement strand
GCCGACCAGCAGCAAGCTTTTCCTGTCGAATGAAGCCTCTCGGCCAAAGAATCCCGTAACTTGGGGTTTTCGACGTTTTCATGAAACTCAAAGTATATCTTTGTGCTCAGCGGCTCGCACATGTTCGACTGACGAACTTTGTCCCTGAGGTGAGACACTGCCTTTAATACGGTTGCAGCAGAGAGGGGGGTGGGTTTAGGGAACTCACGGGCAACACCTATTGTAATTTTGCTCCCTAGGGTTTTTCTGTGATCCCAGCATCAGCACCCCTGTGGAAACGAACGCAACAATCAATTTTGTCAAATCTTACGAAGGAGACAGTTTATGATTGTTTCCTCTTTGGCTCGTTAGAAAAGGATGGCCAAGTTGAGCGGGGTGGAATTTGAAAGAGATGGGAACAAAGCATGCTTTTCCTTGGGGAAAGAGCGTGTTTGTGAGCAGAAACATCAATTTACATGTATCATTTCATATATCAGGATTGGAAAAACCAACAATAAAGGCAGCACCCACGGAAATTTTGACCTCTCAGATTTTGCTATATTCCTAGGTTTAGCGTCATAGTGAAGACGAACGCAGTGTTCAATTTTGTCAGATCCTGCAAAAAAAGGCGGTTTTTTACTGCCACTAGTTTAACAGATTTGCAGAGAATGGCCGAGTTGCTCGGGCTTGTCATGGAAGGGGCTCGGAATGGAAGCAAGTGTTATCATAGGGAAAGAGAGTGATTGTAAACAAAAACACCCATTCATTTCATGTTACAACTCATTCTATTGGAACGCTGGAACAAATCTAATCTCTCTATATCTCGAGAATGCTGATAGCTACGACGGTGCAACTTTCATAGAATTGTTGCGACTACCGCCGAGTATCCAAAACGATCAAAACCTCGGACACGAAAATTTCCTGGGTGCTGCCTTTAACGTGAAGGATTGAAACAAGCCCAATTCCCTATATGATCCATTTCGAAAACTAGCTGAATACCTTTGCAGAGCGCCTGCTTTTCTCGATGTACTCTCCAATCGCTGCACTCTTTCCTGCACTCTTTTTTTTCTCTGTAGTTTCTCCGTCTACCGTCCCTGGTGGGCGCACAATATCTCGGAAAAAATTATGCCATCCAGGCACAAATTCATGGATTCATTGGGACCACTTTTTAGACTTCGAAACTCTAAAAATCTTGTTTATGAAAATTTTTATGAGTGCTATCCCCGAACGCCGTAAATTTTACAACAAATAACAGCAATAGGTAGCAGTTGATGTGCTGTTTGAAATAGAAGCTTGAGGAATATCATCAAGCGAGAAACCTGGAAACAGAAAGGAAAGTCTTTCAGAGAGTTGTTGTTCATATTTTTCCAACAGGGAAGCCGTTTTGCCGAGGCTTGACACTGGATTAGTCCTCTCGAAAAAAATTAACGAAGCTGTTCCGGGTCACATTGTTTGCGGTGTTACAAAAAAAATTACTCAAAAAATTGAGAAAAATGGAAATGAGGTCTCTCTTACTGACCAGTAACCAGAACAGCAATGTTTGGTGACCATTAACTAGAGCGGGCTGTTCTAGCTCACAGTTCATGCGTGTGAAGAGCATGCTTTACTCTATGTATAAACGGCCAAATCTACGCAGATGCTATACCTACTTCATCCAGAGGAAGTAAGAGACTTTTGGGAACAAATCCGATAGTTCAAGAAAGATTGGGATATACCCGTTCTTTCACCGGCGACGAGTTTTCCGGGTTAAAAATGTTGTACATTGTAAAAGCGACTCATCTCAGTCAGCACTGAAGGGTAATGGTGAACACAGCGAGATGTAACATATTTTGCTGGAGAAGCTCGTCCACTCCGGGTGAGCGGGAAGCTTAAAACCTCCCCGAGGGATCTCATGAATAACAAAAGCAATCTGTTGGTGCCCATCTTATGGATTATGTTGCAGGGGGGAGTAGAGTTGAAGCTTAAAATTTACGCTGCAGGATATCTCCCAAAAAGACCATCGTCATAGTGGCCTAAGACCTTAAACCTTAACGAGAGTGTGATAGTATAAAGTAAGAAGCAGAAGGCTTCGTCAGGAAAGTTCCGTGAGTTCGAAGTAAAGTATATTAGCCTCATGGCACGAAGAGAGGCTCTTCAAAATAAATGAGAACTTCAATGTGGCGCAGTGTTTATTGGCACAGATGAGGAGAGTTGCGAGCTATAATATGGACACTGTCACTACAGAACAAGTTCTTCTGCGCCAACAGCTAATTATCCATGGGACCGTGGATTGTGAAGAATTGACAATCAGCACCATACCTAAAATAGATATATTCCTTACAAGCAGCAAAAACTATGGGAATTTTTCTTTCTTCGTTTTTGTCGGTAAACTATCCTCTATACCTTTTCTTCAGAACATTACGCAGTTCAACTGCGTGTTCAAGTCCTCGTGTCTCCACAACCACCTTACAGTTCGTGGTGAAAGCATCGCTGCGGTGGAAGGCACGTTCCTGGAATTGTGTCGGGATTTTTTTTTCACCACATGTGAGAACTTCCAGAAATTTAAAATTTCCTGTGCCTAGAGGGACCACTTCTTCTTTGAAACCCACCATAGCCATGTCCTTAACACTGGCTCCAGTGTCTGCAACGAGTTTTGATAGTTCTGCTACACCACCTGGTCGATCCGAGATCAGCGCTTCGAATCGTATCAGACGGTTGTCCACGGCTAATCCTGAAACAGGCATACTTACTGGAAAAGTATGAACCGTTCACGGCAATTATTTCTTGCTTACCCTTCTCGATACATCGTCCAACCATAGTGGAATCGATGTTACCACCGCTCAATATGCACACCACTTTCTTCCCGGTCAGCTCAGGAAGATTTCCAGCCAATAAAGCCGCTACACCAATTGCTCCGGCGCCTTCAGTTACCACCTAGAAGTCGAAAAATTACCTTCGTTGAAGTCTCTAGGCTTTAAAGTACAAAATAAATAACTGACTTTCTCAGTCTCTAGAAGACGAAGAATGCCGACAGCTATGTCCGTTTCCTTGACAGCTATCACCTTGCTTACCAAATCTGGAAGGAAATACTATGAGGAAAAATGACATTCTATTTATGGAGCAACTCAAAACTACGGGTTGATTTGAAAATTTTCTCATCTTTTAAGGACAAAAAACGTACTTTTCAACGAATGGAAAGCATTGACTCCAACAGTTGGCACAGCTAAACCATCAGCTAGCGTAGGATTGCTCTTAATCGTTGTGGGTTTTCCTGCTTCAAGAGATTTCTAAAAGAAACTCCAGGGAAGTCAGTAATAGTATCACTCAAACGATCTCACAAGTAAAATCTACATCTAATAAAGTAAAATCTAATGAAGTAAATTAAAAGCTCACAAGCATTGAAGGACAGCTTTCTGGCACTAGGCCAATAACCTTTGTATTTGGCGAAAGAGCATGTGCCGCGACGCAGCAACCAGCCAACAAACCGCCTCCGCCAGAAGGCGAAAGTATGGCATCCACGTCAGACACCTGATGAATTTACAATTTTATGTTTATACTTTTTGAATGTACTGAAATTTTAGGAAACTTCTAACATGCCTGATCCAGGATTTCCGTTGCCACTGTACCAGCCCCGGCAAGTACATCTATGTGGTCGTACCCGTTGATGTACTTGCCACCACTTTCCTTGGCGAGCTTGAGAGCAATTTGGCGAGATATTCCGATGTCCTTTCCCTAAATCGAAAAAGCATATCATGCAACTTTTGAACCATGCGTAAACTTGACATTCATTCAACTAGTTTTGTTTGTTTTATTTATCTACTTGTTTATTTACTTATCTGCGCCATTATCGCTGCGCTGCTACCTCGAAGGCATCGTCCCGGCTCAGAATCGTTTTTGAGATTTCAAAGTGAGAAGAATCTCCAGAAGCTGCTGATCACAATGATGTATGTTACTCCGTGAAAACTGCCGAAGAAACCCATTTCCAAGCCCCAACTGTTGAGGAGCCTATGCGAAATTACAGGGTTTTCACCTCATGTAGTCCTTTGCTGCCGTCACGCATGAAGCGCAGTTTCTATTCCGATGGGGAGTGGATGAGGAACCCTCACGAGAATTTCGAATTTCCCCCAAAAGTGCGCTCCCAAGCATGAATTATTCAGACAGTACCTTGGCTCCTCCCCTCGGCTCCTCAAGAATTGTGCTTGAAGAGGGGTTTTTTGGCAGTTTTGCACCGTATCGCATATACCACTGTGATCAGCAGCTTCTGGAGATTCCCTTTACGTGAGAATCTCAAAAATGATCCTGAGGTGGAAGAAACGGTGCCTTTAAGTAATCCGAAACAAAATATATATATATATATATATTTGAAATCTAATGGATAGATTATGATCATCCTGAGTCACACACGATGCATTCAGCCACTGCTTTGCAGCCGTGAAACAATGTCACGGGCACACAGTTCATTTGCGGTAGTGCAGTTTGTTTTACCATGGAGCATTGTTGCGAAGATATTAGAGAAAGAGAGAACGCGAGAAATAGTGCTGTATTCGGAGAGACTGACGAGAAATTCAGATCATAAGCACAGATACTCAACTATCGTCATTTTTGAAAGAGACTAACCGGCTTTTACATGAACAGCTATACTAATTTGCTTACTTCTACCAGAACATTCGCTCCGAGTTCTTTGCACTTTGTGATTTTCATCAATGGAGCATGTCGAGGCATCACAACAGTAACTTTAATTCCCAGTTGTTTTCCGTGAATAGCTATTGCCTGTGCATGATTTCCAGCTGATGCAGCGAATACCTAGAAATCGTGGTCTGCAAGGAACTTTAGAAACTATGTTTTGTTCCTTGGAACTAACATACCCCACTCTTCTTCTCCTCATCTGTAAGTTTCATCAGTGCAAATCGACCACCCCTCTCTTTGAAGCTTCCAGTATCCTAGAAACGCAAGGATATGAAATTTTTGTTCACAAAGGACTACACTTACCCTTGTATTGCTTTACCTGGTTCACCTCCATTTTTATGTAGACCTTACATCCTGTTAAATTCGAGATATGCCTTGAATATCGGCAGTCCGTTCGCACAATTCCTCCTTAAAAAGGCACAGAAACAATTCAAATTAGTGGTTAACAAGTAGCCATGCGCAAACATATCTTCAGTTTGTGCTGAGCAACAGATATCTGCTGATAAGTGAGCTCCTTGGGATTGTTCGGATCGCAACAGGGATCTTCTGGTGCAGTCTAAAGGCAGTACTCTCTAGTTGAAATACGTGTTAGCTTTACGTATCATCACTCCCTCTGCCGGTTCACCAGTTCCATTGAAATTTCATTTCAGTTTTTTTTTTCTTTTTTTTCAATTTTATTTTTCCTTATATTATAATCTGAAGATGCAGTAGTGAAGGAGTCTTCGACGATCACTGTGCATCCTCGAAGAGCACATGCGACAACAAGCTCTCAGCGTGTTTGGAAACGATTCAAGGCGATCAACGCAATGATCCATACATATCGTTTCCACTATCATTATCTCTAACCTCGCCGGTTCATTTTCGTTTTGAACTGGCAAGGTCCGTGGACAGTCAAAGACGCATCCGTGAAGTAGAATAGCTCGTGTCTGCAATATCGCGACTGTTCGCAATGATGCAGGAATTCAAGAGCAATTCATACTAGTGCGTGTGTTCGATGCGCGTGCGTCTATTTGACCAAGAATAGGGTGAGTCGCATCGGTGACGCACCTTAGACGTACGCGTTTACAGTCTCGCGGCGGCCGCTCGTTCTGTTCATTGACGTTGTACATGCCTTGTTGACCGGTCTTCATGGAATATACTACGCGAATGGATGCACGCATCTGACTCGCAACTGACGCACACGGCTAGTATAAATTGTCCCGAGGGGATTTCCGTTCACGGTTTGTACGACGCGATTACTGGTCTTCGTTTTAAAAAATTCCTCCGCAAGTGGGTGTTTGCGTCAGATGCAGTCTGACGCTACATCTAGCATAAATTGAGTCTCCGTCACTACGATAACAAGCTCATTTATCTATGAAAACTCTTACAAACGCGCATCCAGTAGACCATCTAACTCAAGATCCTACGCGGATCAGACCAGCTTTCTGCTATAATAGGTTTTTTACGTCTGATGGTGCATCTACACAGTTAATGGCGGCCTCGCGAGGACTATTTGTGAATGCTTCCATGGTTTTGACGTTCACGTAGACTGCGTAACGAATAGCTTTTGAAGTGGTGTAGATTCAAGTCTTTTGAATGCTCATTATGTTTCTTTCCATAGATGTTAAACCTCGATTCAATTCGTCTGCTTACCCCGGTACTGGCTAGTCGAATTAACAATCGTGGAACTGAAATCAAGTGAAACACACTGTGCCACAACGATTGCGCTGAGTGTGTGTACTCACAACTGCGAAGTGGTCTTAGAGTTCGCAGCATGGCACCGTCAGTGTTGAAGTAAGAATGAAACGCACTTTTCTGGTATGCGATATGCCACTTTATTGAGAACCTCCTTGATAAGCACATGGAAAATTATTTCCTTACAAGTTAGAAAAGCCACTCGCCCTATTGTTCATACATAGTATGTCTCAAAAAGGACGACAGTTGATGAACTGTACTTAAGAGCAGTGAACAGGCAACATTTTCTACCTGTAATTTATTTTACTGGAAGAGCCAACGACTGTTTTTCAGTTAAAAGAATAATTCTTTCTTCTTCCCACGAAGTCTTCCTCAAGGTGAAGTGGGTTTCATTCTGAAATTTTTCATTGTTTTTTTTTTAGATATCAATGAGAAATGATCCATACACTTATCTTAAGTACTCTATTTTTTTACTTTTATTCCAAGTTCGATCCCGACAGGGGCTTACCAGGAACTCTTCTGGTTTTTTTTTCATAATTTTTTTTTGTTTTTGGCGGAAACTTCCTTCCACATAATCTGCCATGCATCGTTTCTCGTGTCCTTCGACATCCGCCTCTTCCTATTCCATACGTAGCATTTTCTGTTTAAGATAAGTTGATGTGATTTTTAACAATGAAAAAAGATTTTTATCGGTTCCACGAAATTTTAAGCATTTGTCAATCACTGAGATTATATGTACCTGTATAGTGGTGGTCTTAATATGGGAAAAATTACTACGTCTAGGAGACTTCACTGATCCGGGCCTATTGACACGCGTCGCTTCACCTGCGCCTTATCGTCTCGCTGTCTGCGCATCTTCATATCCCACTGACACCTAACTCGATCAAGTCAACTTCTGATCGAAGGGGCCGCATACCAGCGGGCCTGGTCAATGAAACCTGCTACAGACAATATCAAGCGTATGTACAGAGTATACTGTAGACTAAGTTCTTGACACGGTAGTTGCAGCCAAATCGTGTTTTCGTCTGCATCTGAAAATTCTTAGAATATTTCTTACAAGAAAAACTAGCCACTACCATCCATACCTCCTTAAGATCTCCCTTCCAAGATTCGACAGCGTCATTGATCACGTTCCTCACTCGCTCACTCTCGGGATATTTCCTGGAAAAGCGCAGTGAAATACGTAGCAGTGTCAACTTTATACATAGTAAGCAGGCCAACTTGAAAATCAAGCGAATTTTAGCTGAACCTCGTGAAATAATTGTATGAGGCGCCCTTGAAGCGGTCCAAAAGGAAGCCTCCGTAGAATGAGATGCCATGCATTGCTTCGTTTTCGAGGCCACAGTCATACATCTGAAAAGAAACGTGAGCGCATTTTATGATGAGTCGAGGAGTTGATAATGGTACAGTTCGCACTAATAAATGCTAATTAGAGCAAGACTAATTTTAGTTTTCGCTGTAGATCTCCAGAATTTTATTATTACGGTATAAAAATGACAAAAATTCAATAGTGGCTTCCAAAAAAATTGACCCACGAGTACCCCAGAAACCGACAGCTTAACTCAAAGGCGATGTTGACCCATAGAAAACGCCCATAAAGTGCTAGGAAAGATGTTGCTTACTAATCCTGGATGTGTCTCCTCCATAACTTCAACGAAACTTCTTCTTGCAAACTGTGCAATCCCGCCGAAAAGAAGTTCCGGACATTCCGGTGCTGAAGCAGACAACATTTGCCTAGCAGCTGAGGTATCTTCGAGTCATTTTACATGCACTTACCATAACTTTTTGACAGCGCAACGGTGGTAATCTGGAACAGAAATATCTTATTCTTTAAGAATGCTACCTTCTTCAAGTAAAAGTCCAAGCAATTGTCAACAAAAATCGATGCATTGGAAAAAGAGGGAGTATGAACGATGGATTCAACACAATTGTACAACCTACTTTGTTCTTGTTTGAGCTATTTATTTATTTATTTATTTATTTATTCATGAAACAGGATGCTCTACGCCTTCATCGCAACCGACTATGACTAAAGGTTGAATAATATAATCGTTAAGTCGGAAAGTAGAACATGCTCAACTAATAGAGCTCTATAATATAGATCCTCCTTTTGAAGACAACACTCTAGAGGCCTCATAGGACCGCTCTATAGAATTTCGTACATGGTCATATTGCTGCCTTTCTACAGAAGATCTATCCAGACCATTTCCCAAATACATCGAGTTTCAAACAAGTTCTTTTTTACGCTACTCTACGTAAAGCTGGGGAGTATGAGGGCCATCATTCAAGAACTGTTTTTTATCGCCTACTTCAGCTTGCAGAAACAGTGGTACACTCGTTTAGATCGGAAGAAATCACCACCAGCTCATTTTTCAACTCCTGGGACTCAAAATATTAGCAGCGAATGCAGCTTCGACCAGCTGGTATCCAGGAGAAACTGCCTCTATGAACCTCATGGAGATGGCAAAAGGTCGAAAATGAACTATTATGAGTCCGTTCAGCCAAAATCGAGCCAGAACTTACCACACTAAGTATATGCCAGGCAAGCATGAATGACATTGACCCTTCCACCTTCTAGGGAGATCTTTTATAGCACTTTCTTCATTATTTGCGTCCACTTCAGAAATAAATTGGGAAAAAAACTGTGACACGTCGTGTCTTGACCTCTTTGTTGAATGCTGCTCCATTGCGCAGCGGTTTAACCCGAAAAGGCGATGATCAAGGAAAAAACTGGACAAACATAGCGTATTGGATCTATATTTTCATGGAAAATTCTTAAGATGTTGAGCAAACAAAGACCCTTTGCATTTAGCTCAAAGCACTAGTTGTGTGACCTTGAACTTTCACACCCTGTTTGATCCTGAGAAAAAAAACTACTGCCTCAATACTTGTTCATGTCTTGCTCTCCACTTCCAAGCACATGTTAATTTACTAGGTAAATATTCATCAAGAACAAGAATGGGTATTTCTAATGCTTCTATGACAATTTCCACCCACAATGAGTCTCACCAGTTTATAAAAGCTCTCTATTTATTAAATTACAATCAACAAAATAAAGATGTCTACTCTGTTAATTAGAAAACAATCTCATGAAATCTTTCAAAAGAAAAATTATCGATGAAATCGCTAAAGTTTAATCTGTCCCATTACTGTGGAGCGGTGGACAGCTGACTGACGAGGAAATCCTGAAAATAGCGAAACTTTAACGTTCAAAATAGATATCCTTTAACGAAACGAGGAATTTTACTTCTAAAACTTCATAAAATGATACATCAGGATGTCAGAAACATTCAGACGCATAGCTGTCAGTACACTCTCATAATTTAATGTCTGCTCACCCAGAAAATACAAGTAACATACCTTTACCGGCGTTAGCCTATTGAAAGCAGCGAGACCAAGGGAACGGAGCATAACAACTGGAGCTGCATTTGTACGGTATAACCGATTCAACCAATCACAGGATACCATAACAGGTAGATTATGACGCTGAGCTTCGCTATCGAACTCTCGCAAATATGTCACAGAACCTGAAAAAAAATCTAAGTAGTCCGAGATGCATTAACATAAAACATTAGCGAAACATAGTAAGGACGACATAGACAACTAAGGAAATGTGAGGACGTTATGGTTCATCTCTAATTTTTTGAATTTTCAGAAGAAAGAGCTCAGGACTTTCCCTTAAAACCTGTTCAGCCTCACCATCCCCTTCCAAACATTACTGCCTTTCACCAACATTCTCGTTACTTAATAACGAAAAGATTGGATCTACCATCGTCACGAACTATTCTCCTACGCTTCATACCATTGTAAATATTCTAACCTGAGATATGCAGCCTTATAATGCAACTTAGGATATTAATAGATGAAAAAAAAAACAAATGTCGTCCAAACAATCTAAATGTTAAAAAAGCCCACCAATATCAGCCCCATCGGAAGCAGCACGACCAAGGACACGGTCTAGTATCATTACGTCGTGCCAGCCGAGATTAACTCCTTGACCTGCCAATGGGTGGGTGCGATGGGCAGCATCACCGATTAGCACAGCACGAGTGTGCACATATCTGAATCATAACAAAGCTTTTAATGCTCAGACATTAGCTACATAATCATATATTACGACATAAATATTTGTTAAATAAAAAGCGAGGTTAACCCTTGAAAAACTGCTAAATGAATAGTTTTCAATGACTGCAAACAATTTCTCCGACCAGTGAAGACACCGAGCTGAGCATAAAATCGCTCCTTTGTATACATATCAATAGAGAGTCAAACGCAAACGTTCTCGTACTGGGCCGGTTTTCGTTCACTAAATTTGGCTAAATCTGGCTTCGCGCCCATTATACATTCAGCACAGAAAGCACAGGCAAGACTTATTATGACAAGCAGGGATAGAAGGTGATCAGCTGATGAATCTCACTCTACATGTAATCAACGCACACTTCTCAATAAGTTTGGAGTGTACTTTCACGGAAATTGTTGGATTTTCAAACAAACAACTACCATCTGATTACCTCATGCTAGCAAAACAGCAGCTTTGTTTTGTAAAAAAAGAGATTACATCCACATTCTGTAATCCACACAATTTACTGCGTAAAATTAAGCTACCAAGCATAGATGTTGAGAGTTTTCAAAATTATTCAGGGATAAGTGTGGGAGTATATGATAAACCTCACTTTTTGTTAAAGTTAAGTTGTTGTTGAAGTTTAGATCAACCCTAGCAGCCACAGCACTCGCAGAATTTTGTCGTTGACCAGCTGTCGCTCACCAGTAAGAAGGGAACCTGCCACATGCGACAACGCAATTGTTGCATAAGTTACTGAACAAGTTCAGAGTGAGCTTTCTGCGCCAGGGTTCTAGGTAAAACACCGCGCGGGTTCTACTGCGACAAGCTGACACTATTTTGCTCTGCTAACACACTGCAATACAGGTCAAAAGCGAGCCCAAGTACATACATATCTTCAGAAAAAGGATTGCCTGTTGAATTCGAGACCAACAGTGATACGTAACTAATGGGATAGAAAAAATGGCAATGCATTAGCAACCTACGTATGAGAATGTCCAAAGCCCAATGGGAATGATGCTCGGCTATCGCCTTGTAATGACACCACATGAGGAGGTTGTGGAGTGGGGCCAAGATCGTTGGAGATGAGAGGTAGTTTTGATAGCATGAAGAGTGATTTGTTGACGCAATCATTTTGATCTTCTTCAGTGAACTGAAACTAGTACTCCTAAATGAAACGGCTACTTCCCCAAAATTCAGGATGACTCACCATTGAGTGGTTTAATTCGTCAACAAACTCGTCTTTTGTTAAAGCCAGTAACCGTTGGGCGTCCTCTGTTGTTGTTGTCCACACTAGAGAAGACAGAGTGGGACTCAGTGGTAGATAGGCGATTGGCCCAGCACGGCAGAAACGCTGCCAAGCAATGTCATTTTCGCCAGGCGTCTAAATGACGGAACTATTGAAAATACTCAAATAGACTGACTTTTCCACCTTTTTTTAGAAATTCAAGATAGACAATAAGAAAAGAGTAACTGTATCTCTCGAATTTCAAGCGCACCTCGACAACAAGCGTTGCGACCACTCCAGACTGATCATAGTTAAAGGAAGTATAATCCACATTCATCGACTGCCTGATCCTAGAGCGGGCACCGTCTGCTCCAATCTCAAAAAGAAATCTTTTTCCGTACAACTACTGTTTGAATAAAAGCACAAAAGAGACAAAATGACGAAAACAAGAATGTATAACATACCACTAGAGATGTCTCTATTTTCTCGCCATTGTCTAGTTCTATAGTAGCGACATTGTTAAGCGATGGCGGAAGACTGAAACAACATTGAATAATAAGAGTAGGTTTTTCTGGCATACTTGGTCTAAAAGGAAACTCGAGAGGATCTGAACACAATGGAGCAGGAATGTACATACTTGCAGTTCTTTACAGTAGCTAAAGTTCTGACTTCTACAGTTGGACAAGTTTCTTTGATTCTATCGTACAGGGCCCCAATAATTGCATTGTTCTCAATTATGTAAGCGACCTCTGCAAATAAATTATGAAATGTGCGTTTTTAAACGAAAAAAAAAACTTACCTTGATCCTTCACTGGCGGATCAAACTCTAATTCGGCGCGGGAACAATTGTCAATCACCTGGAATTAATGCTGGATCTTCTCGCTTTTCAAATATACATTATTGATAGAACTCACACGGAGACGATTCACTTTTTTTACTCTATAATCATGCAATCTGTCCCATATTCCAAGCTCTGAAAGGAATATTGTCATACCGCTGTAATTTTCGAAAAAGCAAGCTTGGAGCAATATTACCATGATTTGATAGTAATATTGAAAATAATACTTCTGAACAAGTGAATGGAAGCCGGTCCAACAGCAGACACACGATTGCTATAGTGCTCAGGAGGTGCATTAGGCAGCGACGTAGTATTTCCACCTTCAAGCAGCAGGACACGTTTTGACGATAATTTAGGATTCTGGCCTGAAACTTCCGACGTATCAAATATAAAGAATAATGAAATTTTAAAAAATGGAACATCTAGTTCAAGACTGTGTTGATTCCTAGATTTGCAAATGTTCCTACTAACCCATCGCACATGCTATCGCATTTCCAACCAATCCACCACCAACTACGATCGCATCATAGTACTGCGAAGTCGAGGCGTGACGCACAGCGCCAAGATGGCAGCTGCGACACCCAAGTAGCATCAAATCCGCCGATTCTCAGTGAGATTCTGAAAACTTTTACCTCTTGACTGTATGCAGCTGGTATCTGGACGACTGCGCAAAAAATCGGAGATCTCGAAACGAATAAACATACGCTCATAGTTGAGGGTGCTTCCAATTTCAGAACAATAGAGGAAATTAATTGAATATACAGACGAGAAACTTCGAAGTGAATTTCGTAGCAATCAGGAAGTAGTGGGAGCAGGTACTTCTACAGAGGGTAGAATATCTATTCTAGTCCCAGATAGCACCTTGGAGCAAGTGTTTACTTCTTATGACCAGGAGTAGAGGATTAACACCTATGAATATAGGCCTTCACAGAATGTTCCAAGCAAAACTCATA
>KN730813.1:2891-13500 GCA_000816745.1 Ancylostoma duodenale | reverse complement strand
AAATAAATAAATAAATAAATAAATAAATAAATAAATAAATAAATAAATAAATAAATAACGGAAGCGGGACAAAAACAGTGACGAACACAGTTTACATAGTTCACTGGACCACTGTTGTTTATCCTTGGTAGGATTTCATTCTACTTATGTTAATCTTTTATCCACACGTTTTTTTTTTGTTTTCCTTGCAAGATGCATAAAAATTTATGTTATTGCAATATTGACGTACGTACATAATGCAAAACACATCGTTATAAGGCAGACATCGATGTAAATAAAACATCCTCTTAGGGAATATTAAGAAAGATAGAAGGAAAGAGAAGTTACAACAATTAGCCCGATGAGATACCCTGGAATGTGAAGAATTATGAAGTTGTTATTATGCCATAGTCGTATTTTGCAGCAATGGGAGCTGGGAGAAAGGTGTTGGATGCAATATAGGAGGTCAAGCGATTAATAATTTGATTGTTTCATCTTAAATCATTGTCGGCATGCAAGCGACTAGTTATCGATATGGTAGATCCACATATATGCACATTTTGGCGCACCAGAACCAGTTACACAAATTTGACACAAAGATGGAACATGGAAGATCATGAGAGATGTTACATGGTCTTTGGGGATCTGGAATTTGTACATTGTAGATTTGTAGACGCCTTAGACGGAAACGTCGCTGTAGGACCTTTCATGAGTTGTCTGGTGAACTGTAGCAGCCGTCTTCTCCGGTCTTTTAATCATGCGACGGAGCCTAGCAATCTCCTCGTTTGCGCGTTCCAACTCATCCGACAGGCAACTTTGCCTTCAAAATGTAATGTTTACATAAGTATGAAGAACAGTACCACTTGTACCTCTACCTCTCTTTGAGTTTCTTGATGTCAGTCTTACAGGAAACATTTTGACGCAGCAGGTCAGATTTCTCCCCACTCAGTCGATCAATGTCCTTAAAAGGGAGAAATAACGACGTAGTAAGGAAATCGTAAGCAAGGGGTACCATCATCAGTGACTCCAGCTTCTTTGCATCTACTGAGTGACAGTCGTCTGCGCAAAAGGTGCATGAGAGCCGAGTCGATGGCTGGTCTGTAGAGGACATCGATTCCTGGGAAAGTGCCATGCGAATGATAATAAGAGAGAGGCTGATGCACATATTGCGTTTCATAGAGAACACCCCGGATTTTGGTCGTAGTAATCTTCCGATACTCCGTAAACCGATCAACTTGTTTACTTCCCTATTCGGCTTAGGATGCAAAATAATCTCTAGAAGCTTTCTGTCAGGCCACTGATATGTAAAATTTCTTGCAGAAAAAGGCAGAAAAGACTGCTGTTTAAAGGCTATAGGGACACTCAATCTTGATTGAAAATTTTAGTTGAAAAGCGGCAAGAAATGGTACGATTTAAACAAATGGATTCCCCCTATTGTTGGCCCAGGAATAAACTACACAGTTCATTGATTCGCTGATGAAATCCCTTCATAAAATATGAGACAATTTATACGACGTCCGACCTCTACTTCTGTACCGACGCAGATTGTGGAAGTATAATCGAGAGTTTGAAATCAGACGTAAAATCCGTATGCCGTTATCGATATGGAGTGATCTGTTTTTAGCTAGACATCTTAAAAACCACCCGCTTCAATGGATCATGAACTATGATAAAAGTGATTCATCGAAATTTTAGTACAATACGTATATTTTCATTCCAATAGAGGATTTCGCTGCCAAGCTCGTGTTCGGCTAACGAAATCATAACTTATAAAAATGGTTTTTAAGCTTGAATTTCAATTCAGCATCTGCACCAGTTTGTTGAGTCAAACTGTAGTGATTAGCTGTGAAATGTTGATCCTCTCGATCGAGTAGACTAGATCTGCAGTTGTGAAGCACAAGTAGCAAGCTAGGACGGTTCCGCCCAAACGATCTTTGAAATTTGCCCCTTGTGCCGTCTTGAAAGAGGAATTTTTGTCATTTCTAAGAAATTCACGTAGGTTCAGGGTCCGTTGATATCTCTAACACAAAAAACGGCATTGGACATTGCTTTCAGGTTTACATCCCTTTTCGTCTTATTTCCCAAGATACACATATTCGGTATTGATGTAAAAATGGAGTTTCCGTTTACCATTCCAGTGTCGGAATCAATCTCGTTCTCAGGAGAATCGTTGTCTACTGATGAAAGCTCCCATTCCAACCTGTAAAATTTCGCGTTAGTTTGTAAAAGTTAATTCAGAATACTAGCAGTTAGGAAGAAAGTATACACTGTTTCGCACTTTGGCTGTGAATGGTAAGGGGGTCTCGTGTTTAAATGTCGGTTTACAATTCTTCTCTGAACTCCCCGGCTTGGAGAAACGGCGGCTGGAAGCGTGTCTTCGTCCGCTTGTGAGTCACTGAATTTTGAACATTATCTGATATTGAACCCTTCCGATTGCAATCTACTCCACCTCTGGTCATCACGAACAGGACTCTCCCGCCTGAGCGAACTGGTTCCACTAGAGCTTGAGCTTTTGTCACGCTCAGAGTTTGCCGTCCGTTTTGGCACAGAGAACGCACGGGTGGGCGTCGACATGGAGACGGCTCGAGCCGGTTGCGCTACTTCTTGAGAGACTGATCTTGACCTGAACATTCATAAAATCAGTGATTACTTCCACAGTCATTTAACATTAAACGAACTCTCTGAGAATGAGGAAATTAGACAATCAGATTAACATATGCATGTATGTACAATGTACACCATTCTTCGGACATTCTTCGGAAAGGTAGCTGAACGGAGACAAACCTGCCAATCAGTGCCTTCTTTACTGAGCTAAAAAGTCCTCCGGATGACTCAGTAGTTTCCAGAAGTGGTGAGCCGTAGAACTCAGCGCGGCCCTTCAGATTTGCGAACAAACTGTCCAGCAGTGAAGAGCGAGTTCTCTCCTGTAAAACAGCAGATTCGAATAGTCTTCAAGAACCGTGAGGAATTTACTTGCAAGTACCGCTAATTTCGCGAATTTTGCACTCTTGTAAGCAGCATTTTCGGCATTGATTAGTTTGGTGAGTAAGAAATTCCTGAAGTCTTGTCCTTTCTTGAAAATAGATGGAGCTGGAAGAGTCGGGCCGAAAAAAGGCACGTCGTCTCGAGCAGCAACGGATACCTGGAACATACTAGTAGGAATGCTAACAATGGGTAGAATTATAGGGAACTCCAACGGTCAAGGTCCCGTGAACCAGCATGTTTCTCGCAATCCATGAGCCATGCAGGCCCTATCGCCCCAGTCAGAGCCCGTAGAACAAGTTGTCAGCCCACCTTTGCCCCGAAACAACTTGCAGTCGACCCTTGAAAAAGCGAATCGTTGTTGATAAGATTGACCTCATCATGTCATTCAATAACAGATTGTCAGCGACTTTCTCTTCCAACAACCTGTTGATAAGGAGGAGCCCAAACAAGTCGTCAACTAATTTCTCGCAGGAAGAACTGGCCAGCAAGCAAGTTGGCGACCCTTCACCAGAACAACTTGTCGAGAAGGAAGAGTCAAAGCAATTTGCAGACTAGTCTTCTCACCCGGGTAATATACGATGCAATCAATGAGGACACCGGAGGAGTGGTTAGTGTGAAAGTGTAAAAAGTGTCTCCTATCAAGCTAATGGAAACTGAGGGCAAAAAGGAGTTCCCGACAAGCTTTATTGGCCGTAAACTTGCCAACAAGAAAAGGCGGGGCAAATTTCAACAACTTCTGGAACTGACAATGTGCAGGCTAGAAAGGATGACAGCAAGTTGCCGACGAGCTTTGGAGTGAGCATGTTTTAGGTGCGATCAGAGGCATGCTTGCCATTGCTCGTCAGCCACTTGTTTTAGTGGCTCTGCATACCACATTGCGACCTGTTTTATTGGGCCGTTCGCATCTCGGATATGAACAGTCGATTCGGAGTACGGTAGGATCTTTGCTGGTGAAGGTAAAGAGACAGCGAATGGAGTCCCAGACTCAGATATGGGAAAGGGTGAGCTGCGACATGCAGTTTATTCTCAGTTTTTCATCTTGGAAAACGTACTTCGTGATCGAAATTAGCTTTAACATTATGAATGGCACATATCGGAAATGAGTTAAAGGCAATTTCTCCGTACAAAAGTGTAATAGCTTGGTGGATCATTAGCACAGAAGTAAACATTAGGACAGACGGACTGTGGACCACAATGTCATGAAGTCTTTTTTCCAAAGTATGTATGAGGGCACTGCGGCTGAAACATGCAAGTGTTGCTTTAAGTTTCGTAGTTCAACGACGCACCCGATATCGAACTTTGTCGGTGAGAGCATCTATTGGTTGAACTACAATGTAGGCATGTAGAAAGTTGCTGGCGATCATGTCCGGTGCAAATGGCGTGTTTTGCTCCTGGAAAATTATGGCAACTATGTCGTTGCCGATGTGTCGCTTTCGTTGTAACTGCTGCTGATCGCCGAGTGTATACGGTAGCATCGTGGATACGTGAAACATCGCTTCACGACCACGAAACTCTGTGTACACAGCCTGTAGACCCGTCTGACCATGAACGGTGTCAAGTCCGCCACGATAGCCCTGAAAAAAGAATAGACACTCGCAACAAAAGGAGGACAAGTCGTAGAAAAAACTCCTGATCATCAGGAACAGGAGTTTTTCCCACGACTGGAACAAGTGCTCAGGAAAAAAGACTAACTGAGAAGCCCTGCAATTCCACGGTGTCACCAAGGACGTTGAGGAATTCCTGGAACGCAGGACCGCCTCTTGCGTTCCCGAACAACTCTTCTTCGCTGATTTGCCCTGATCTCTGGTAAATCACGCCAAACTTGTAGGTATTAGTCAACACGTGTTCGTCATACCTATAATCAAGTAGGCATAATTACGCCTAAATTCATCGACATTTCAATTATTCCGTCAGAGAAAAGGAAATCCGCGAACAAAACTCACTGCACAATTAACTCCGAACCGCCTGGGAAAGCAACAGGGGTGAACTGTTCGGTGGTGATTTCCTCACTGAGTAAACGAGCCATTCGAGAGGCTGACGGGCGATCGGCCAAGGCTGGAGGAGAGAGTTACCAGAAAACCGTCTTGGAACGAATCCTATAAAAACATACAAAAACCAACCACTTGCGGAAATGATTTTGTGTGTGGTCCCTTTCTTTGTACGGAGCATAATTCTAAAGTGATCTTGCGAAGAGATCACTTCGGTTCTGACTGAAAGAACTAGCGGACCGACAGCTGGATCCATAGCAATGAAGTCGTGGTGCTCCTGAAAAAATGGAGTCAATAAGGGTGCACGAACCGCCGCGAGAACGCTCACTCTTCCATAGAAATATCGCCGATAGCAATGACTAGTTTCATCCGTCTCCAGCTTGAACCTTGCGCAGCTGTTGGTGTTCGCTCCCATAATCTGAAATCTTAAGATTGAGATTAGGGCGAAGCAAAAAGCATTAAGCGGCAGAACCGCGCGACGTTACATTAACAACAGTACTACAATTGTAATAAATCCATGAAAAGCATCTGAGTTTGAAAGGTTGTGATAATTTCGTAACAATCGGGCAGTGAAGTCGTGGGTGTAATATGTACGTCACAGATGATGTCAACAATATTTTTCGATATTTTTCGATGAGTACATCGCAGAATGTGTAAGAATAGGAATACCGTGAGGAATGTTGCCGTTACAGAAGAAGAGAACTATCCTGATTAGATAGAATAACTTAGTATCTGATTAGTAGAGGAAGGTTGCTGTAACTAATTTATTGAAAATATGTTCTTATCAATTGCGCTCATACATGTTTTCGATTTGTGCTATCTATCCTGAGTCTTGACCTTGTACAAGTAAATTTCCTAATTTCATGGAATGATATGTCAGACTGCTTGTTGTTAATGAAGCAACAAGCTGAATAGAGATCCAGTAACGAACCTCTTGGTCAAGGTACATATTGTTCTGACTAACACCGTCCATCCAAAAACCAGTTGGCGGAAGAACAATTTGTGGGTAGGGGCCGGGTCTTTGAAGCATCTGCAATTGAGTTCGTCACCGATATCCATCTAATTTCCAAACCTGTAGACGCACCTCTTTCATGATATCTCTCGTCTGCATGTTGTCCCTCTTCCGCTCACCATTCGCACTCTAAAAAATCAGGAAATTGTTTATGTCATGAGAGAATTTCACCAGTTTTGGGCGTATTCTCTTCCCAAATATCTGCTTTGGGAATGGCTTTGAGTGGCACTTCTCTCCGGCAGCACATGAGCGACTGTTTCGTACAGTCAATCTATTTACCTACCGGACGATAAATACCTTAGAAGCGCGCACTGAATCCTTAATTGAAGAAATCGACAGAAATCAATTTTTTTACGGTGCTGGGTGGAAATCGTACAATCCTTTCGAAAGGAAGTAGTTCTGGTATTAAATTTGCTGTGTGAACAAATGACAGAAACGTTATTCACCCAACTCAGGCCAAATTTTCTCTACCATTGATAAACTTACCGGCAGCTCTTGAAGAGAGACGGCTGTGCACGTCGAGGAGATCAAGATCGGCGGAGAGACCAGATTGTTCAGAGACTTCTCCGACGTCTTTTTTCCGAGGATGTATCCCAGAAAGTCGAATGGCGACTTCCCACTGGACGGCCTGCGAGGGGAAGAGGCGGGCAGAGACTCAGTGGAGCCCTTGAATGGCACCATCTCCGCTTTTTTCAGGTTCTCCATAGCTTCAATGAGCTTCCCTGCGGCCATAACTTTGAACTCATTTTCTGAAGACATCATGAGTGAGGTGGAAGAAAGCCGCTTGGGCAACGTCGTTGGAGCCTGAGCAGCACCTACTGCTTGTACTACGCAATCCGTGGATGCTGCCCTATTTGGGGGCGTGTAATCGCTGACAGATTCCCGAAACGGCTCTCGAATGGGAGCCAACGACGGCGCCATCCGGGCACGACGCCGTGCACCAAACTTGGCAGTGGGGTACTGTTTTTCCATGCCGATCAGGCCGCCGCGACTGTCACCTTCTGCCTCATCCTCGCTGCTGTCGATGAATCTCATCCGACGTGGGGGAGGAATAGATTGTTCTGTAGAGCACATTCCACTGTTACTCCATGAAGGAAACGGCAACGACATGAAGAACACGAAAGTTGAGAACGATTTCGAGAAGAAATCAATACGTGGAAACTTTGGAGATGAGCTGGTGGTGTGGACACGAACGGTGTACGATGGACAATCATGCACAAAACTAACGCGAAGCAAAGGTGTACAAATATGCTAGAGCGCCGTCGAAATAGCGTGAGATATGAGGAGAGGGACCGGTTGAATAGGAATGGATGGGATGACACGAGGGATGCGCTGTTACAAGCTGTGGAATTTCAGACGAAACAACAGTGGAGGAAAAGCCGCCAGGAACGGATAGGAAAAGGAAGGAGGGGCAGTGTCGTGCCGACAGAAGCGAAATGCATTCGACGTTTTCGATTTCCAATGTTTCAACTAATCATATACGCGGATGGAAGCAAATAAAACGATGATGACAAAATGTTAATCCATAATTCAGTGTGTGGAGCTCGTGCAGCCCATTTCACGCTGGTTCATGATAAAGCTACACATTTCGTAAGGAGGGAACGATATGCAGTGGTAAGCAGGAAGAGCTCCACTATTTCATAGTCTTAGAAGAGTCGGAATGCTAGCATGACCCTGAGGTGTAAAGAGAATACAGATTGTGAAGCAAGCAGCAGGACTAATTTCATTCGTCATTTCAATTTTCTGATATTCTTGGAAACAGGATTCCACTTCACAGCTTTCTCGCTTCCGATAAATCTCAAATGCATGATGAAGACGACGTCAGAAATGCCCAAAAAATCGAACAACTCCGTTGTGAGCACCGCTATTGCTGATTTCTCAAAAACAAATAGCGAAGCGCGATCGTTACGTATGAGGGCACTTCCAACAGCTGTCATAATCATTCTGGAATGAGATAGCGGAAGGAATTTTGTTGAACAAAGTCTCTAAAACTGGGTTCCAAACTACTTCGAACATTGACAGTATGATCTCACTTGGTGAGAGCAAACAGCCGAGGTTTTGGTGTGATTGTCAACTATTTTTCCTGATTTTCCTCATATGAGGATGACTACATCCACAGTATTGAACCCATTCTCGGATATTCGGGCGTTTGGAGCGCCGGCCCACACCGTTTCACGCGGCATGACACCTGCGGGACAAACGCAAAAGTGGGCGAAGTTGACGCGCCTATTCCGCCGTTTGTTGCGCCCTGTCCTGCATTTGACCTGCCGTGATCCTGCTACGGGGATCGCAGGATTAAGGCAGGTCATATTCTATTGCAATCGGTGACTACAAAAATAGTACAAAAATTAGTTCGCCGGACACGTGTGTGCTCCCTGCGCCGGCGCTCGACGAGCCGAACACCTGCGGCGTGACGGAATTTTCCGTCCGCGCCGCGTCGGCACGGGAGCGCACCCCACGCATCTTGTCTGGCCAGAAGGTACACTGGACCACGGTTTCATTCGGGCCTCAGTTGGCCAGACAAGTCCCGTAGGACTCGCCAAACCTCCGCCAGAACGGAGACTAGACTA
This sequence comes from Ancylostoma duodenale, assembly GCA_000816745.1. Classification (NCBI taxonomy): domain Eukaryota; kingdom Metazoa; phylum Nematoda; class Chromadorea; order Rhabditida; family Ancylostomatidae; genus Ancylostoma; species Ancylostoma duodenale. The sequence continues at coordinate 4,966 of KN730813.1, read as the reverse complement.
AGCTTTCACAGCCGCCAGCCGGCTTATATACACTTCGGTTGCCACGTGGCAGTGGAGAAAAAAAACAGGGTGCAGGTTAACCTGCATATACTCTGCCTCATGCGCGCTCACAGCAGGTTCTCTTGCCCCATCCGCACCTTCAGCAAGTACTCCTGCTCCACAGTACCTGCCGGAAGCCTGCATCGGCCAAAAGTGGGCGGGCTCACCCGCGCTCCAAACGCCCGAGTGTCTGAGTTGGCGAAACACGCATTTTCCCGTGCCTGGCGCGTGAAACCAGAGTGAAAAATAATAGTGTTAAAGTACTTGGTGCAGGGTCGTCAGTTACTCATACTAATCGGATTATTAACTACCTTCTTTGGTAATCGTAAAAGTATGATATATCTTTCCTGATGGATTAGTAAAGCTACATATGCAGGTGCATTTAACTCACAGTCAATTGTTTAAAATGTTAAATTGCAAAAATATAAATGTCCGCTGCTTTTGGCCCCATATTTCCCAATTCTGGTCTAATTTTAGATATGCGTATGTATTCTTTTCTAATAACGATCCCTGGTACTTTTAAAAATGCATGAGTAGGTCAGTGATGAACAAGGTTCAATTTTCGAAAAAAATTCTAGGAGAGGATTAATCAAAATTGTGAGATTTTCTCCTACGTACTTCCAAGCTTTCGCTATGCAGATAGGGCAAGAAGGAGAACAAAATCCAGAATTTACACACAGAGAACCCATTGAAGCGACACCAAAAATTTGGGAAACCACAGATTCACTGTTTCTGAGCTCTTCGGGCTGGAAATTTCTCCCTACACCACCTTTTCTAGCTTCGAAGCCAAAATTACAGGTTATATCGGGAACCTCCGGCCGTATGGCGAATGATCTTGTAATAGTCGCCACTTTTGGAGTGGAATGAACCTTCTCAAGGGTGTAATGGTTATTATTTGCTCTGCACGACGTTGACGTTCAAGGACAAAGTCATCGAGCGCCAGATGTACGCCGAACAAGTAATAACAGCGTTGAGTAAGGAGAATGTGCGTTAGGAAGAAGCGCGATAGCGGATGTGGAACAGTAGCTTTGATGAAAAGAGCTGGGCTCAGCCGTATCTCCGTGTTATTACTTCTAGTGCTGGTGCTGACAGAGAATTGCGGAGTAGAAACAACTTTACAGCAGCATGAACACCTTGGCGGCGAACAGCGATTGTGGATGAGCCGCAAAAGCAAGAAGCTGCACGGGTTAGTCCATCATCTCGCAATCTTTTGATCAATAAGATTCGTCGACGAATGACCGGATACTCTCATAGAATTAACTGGTGCGGACCATGCGAGTCAATGCCTAATCATCCAGGACTCTGCCCGCAGCCAAGGACAATTAGGCAATCGTACGCTAATTACCCAGGATGGTCAACGCGCACAACAAACGTCGAAATTGACGACAGCACAACCGCAGAGAACAACCAGTACACAGTGTCTGAGTCGTAATATTCCGCGGCACGACCTACGATGAAAAAACTACTAAGATTATCGCGGTTTGCTTTCAAGCCATTGGCTTTATTTTAACACAATTTTTTGTATGTCCGCACACTGTTTGAAGCCTTGCTTCAAATCTCTTGTTTACAAAATTGATTAATTTTTGATATTGATCACTATGGATCGACTCGAAAATATTAGATTGGTCCAGAAGTTTTGCGCAAAAATTTGCTTTTCAATCCAGAATTTCTTGGTCTTGAATTGAAATTCTTTGGCAATAGATTTGGCAGACCAGGTTCCACCCATAAGCAGTTATATTATGATTGCTTGAAAAAAGTGTAGAATTCGCTACTTTTGGACTGATCTAATATGAAGCGGATGATGAGAAATATCCGCGGGTCATCTACGCTTGCATCAATGGGTTAAAAAATTTGTTTTAGCTTGAAGTTCAACTAGGGCCATTGTTATTGACCTTTCATCATAAACGTTCTTGGGCGCTCAAGTCGCATTTGGTCCATCACTCGGACAACAATGATTTTGGGGTCTACCGATTTAAGCAAGAGGCTATATACAATACCAACGGTGTCGCTTGATGAAACTGCGCGATGTCTGCGAT
>KN730809.1:0-13272 GCA_000816745.1 Ancylostoma duodenale | reverse complement strand
TTCATTTTTTCCTACTTTTCTTTCACCGTCTTCCTTAGATGAGTCACTTGCCACCATGATTTGCGCTAGTAAATGGCTTATAACCCATCGAAAGCGTTAGCAACCCCTTAGTAATCAACACGTCGAAGCGCACGCACGCACGCACGCAGAGCAGACGTTCGCTTTTTGCCGTTTCCGAATATTCTGAATCAATAATGCGATGTTCACCTGCTATGTGAGAAATCATAGTTGTCAGCGAGGAATCCATTCATTATGTTCGGACGGACGTCGTACGTACGCACGCAAGCGTGGTATAGATTAGCTCTTTTCCGCTCTCTCAACTTTAGCTGCTGTAAGAATTTTGACGCGAACATTGCTCCCCGCGGTTTTCATTTTTCTTCTGCTAATTATAGAGAACGTTGCACTTTAACATGTCGCCATGCCCACGCAGCAGAAGTTAGCACTGGCTGGGGGAAAAAAACGCGTGCGCGCGCACGCGTAGAACTTTCACGATAATTCCAATGAATAGCTGCAGGGGGAATTCCTCAGCTGTTTTTAGTCTTTCTAGCCTCACGGGTCTCAAATACCTACGTTATTCAAAAATATCAGCAGGTTATACTTTTTTAGTTTTACACTTTGTTCTGGTGCAACAAGGTTCGTCAGCGCTTTGTTCACTAATCGATTTATCAATTATTTTCCTTTCATCACTCAATATTAATAAAATCTTTAACTAGGATTGAAAATAACAACATTTTGGCTGGTGCTTTCGCCTGTAGTTCAATCGCATGCAAATGAGCGCCTTAGCCTCTTGTCTATCGATCGATTTATCGATATCTTTTTGTCCACTAATCGATATATTGATTTCGTTGTACTCGGCACCTAACGATATCACATTTTTTCAAATAAGATTGTAAAGAAAACCATTAGTTGGGTAGTGGGGCTCGTAAGCAGTTCAACTGCATGCAAGCGAGCATTTTAGCTTTGGTTAACCAATCGATTAATCGATTAATTTTTATTCACTGATCGATTTATCGATTACTTTGTTCGCGAAGTGTAGTTATGTCAGAAAGCTATTAAATTGATAAGATTGGTAATAGTGGAACTCATATGCAGATCAGTTGGATGCAAATGAACGCTTCAGCTTTTTGTCGCTAATCGATTTATCGATCAATTTTTTCCGAGGGGTCGATTTATAGATTACTTCATCCACACCTTATGGCGATATTGAGAATTTTTCAAGTAAATTTATAAGTAAAGTATCCCTCGAATGGTGGAGCTCACAAATAGTTCAACTAGAAGTAATTAAACAGTTTAGCTTCATAGCCTTCAATCGATAAGTCGATCAACTTTTGTTCACCAATCGATTTATCGATTACTTTGTCAACGACGGATATAAAGAGAAAATATTGTTAAAGAAGGCATTCCTTGGAAGCGCAGTTTATAAACAGTTCAGTTGAATGCAAATGGACCCTTTAGCCCCTTGTCACTAATCGATTTATTGATCGCCTTTCGCGCACTAATCAACTTATCGATTTTCAGTGAAGCTGACATGTTGTCATGGATCGCCACATTGCAAGCATGTGCCGAAGGTACAATGTCACCACAGCTGCACAGCTCGTGCTCGGTTCGTTTCGCTGCTATTTTCGTTGTTTTTTTTCTCACTGGCTTTATTTTTATTGATTTTCATGGCGATTTCTCGCGGATTTTCACGTTTTCCATCTCTCTGCTTCTCTGCGTCTCTCCAAGAGTTTGTTTGCCTCAATATCCATAAGCGATGCTAGTGGGTGATGTCCATGCTATGACTCTTGGGATCGGTGTCATTGTCCAGCAGCTATCCAGGCCGGGCCGGCCGAGCCGAGCCGCCGCCGCTCTCCGCTCATCCCCTCCCTCGCGCGCGGCGGCGGCGTTCTCCTTCCCGCGCTCCCTCGCCAGCTTGCCTCGCTCCACTCGTGTCGTCGTGTCTCACCCTAATTGTGTTACTCTCAGAACTTCTCACTGGATACTGGCCGGCGTCCTTTGCTGCGCGTATCGTACTAAGTAGTAAGTTGGAGTGGACAAGTTTGAGTAAAGTAGGTAAGTAGCAGCGCAGTAAACAACCCGAGAACTTGCCGCAGATCCAGCTAAACTCGAAATTTCCTCATTTTTGGTGGAGAAAACATTCCAATCATCTTGTTTTCATCTGTTCACTATTTCCACTGATTGGTGAATTTTCTTATTAGCACCTACGGCCGGATGCATCATCAAAATTGCCTAGGGTAAAGTTTGGATGCCCCAGGTTTACCCATACTTAGTTAAACGGTTTAATACATTTACATATATACTGTTGGTAATGTCATTGGTGCAGGTCGAACCTGCCTAAAAGGAAGTTACCACCCGGGTTAGGTAAAGAAAAAATGGTTAGCAACCTAACACTCACTTTTATGCAGTTACCTGTTACTGCTGTTACTGCACCTACTAGTTGTAGTTATTGGGTCCCAGTGACCTATTACTCTTCTGTAACAACTAATATTTGCCTTGGTTTCTTTGAAAATTCTTTGGTTTGGGGTAATTTTTTAACCACCTACCCTCAAACGCATTTCTTCTAGAGGCATCTCCTTCAAATTTTTGTTTTCTCTGTTGTTCTATTCCATGAAATGTTTTTATTAATATTTTTTATCCATATTCCAATCTAACCATTATATAGACCCCTTCACATAACCCTTGTTAAAGCCATCCATTTCCTAGCCCATTTTCTTCTCGGGTTCTTTATAACGTGCACATTATGAGGTGCAGTATGTAATTTGCTCCGGTCCTTGGCTTTTTATGGGGGTGAGGGGGAGGGGTCCATGGATTTTCTGGAATGAGTGGAGCAGGAAGTCGCCAGTTTAACGGACCATAGCTCTATGTTTTTATAGGGAGGAAAGTACGGAAGGAAAAGGGTTTGTTTTCTGTTCCCGGGAAAACCTCAGAAAATTCAGGACGTTTTTCAGAATGGATTTCCAACCCTTTAGATATATAAGCAATAAACAGTGGAAGACATGCGATTGAAAAACATTTTCTAACGAGTGATGTAGATTCTAAGCTGCTACCCTAAGCCCTTTCTTCCAGAAATTTCCTGGAATGCCGCTCCCTGACCCCAGCAGCCTTGCGCTAGATCCAAGGCGGGCCATCTAGCGACGACAGGATGGAAATAGATTCGGAGATCCGAGCCGCCGGCATCAGTGGGTGCCGGCGGCGGCGGATGCTGCTGCCTCCTCAGAGCAGTCCTAATATAATTGCCGCAGACTGACTGATGATTGCGTGTTATTTTGTCCTCCTCCTCCTTCTTGTCGTCGTCGTCCTCGTCTGCGTCCTTCCGCTTTGGCTCGCCTCGCAATTCTCACCCGTCCATCACCGAGGATCTCTCCCCAAGCAGCGAAAGTCCCGCATGGGGGGACGAAAATCTCCCGGACCGGGACGACATGTCGCGCGGCGGCTGACGGTGAGGACGAGCATGAGCACGAGCAGCGAGCCTTAATTTCCGCTACTCACTTGATTTACTCGCGCTTGCAGTCACGTCTTCCTCTTCTACTAGGTTCTTACACCGAGGGCGTGGCCTAGACGGCCGAGCCGAGTTGCTGGGCTCGCGCCCGCTCAGCCCCGCCCTAATAAGGTTACCCGCATGACCCGCGATACCCGATACATACACATACACATAGTATACGAGAAGATTCGTACACATGGGTAGTGTACGGTGCATGAGGCGACCCGACCTGCTAGATGGGCAAAAGAAGACTCAGAGAATCTTTTTCCGGAAATTAACGATTAATGGCTTGGTTCTGAGCAGAAAAAGGCAATCCTCTTGCATGGTCTTCACATGAAAGCATGGCCTAGGGTGGTATTCATCAATAAGTTTACCTGAGGTTACCCTCAAGCTTTATCTTTTTTTCGGTTTTCATTAGAAAGTCTACCCGCAAGCCATGGGGTAAAGTACGAGGTAACCTGTCCGTAGCAGCCATAGATAAAGATTAATTAGTTGTAACTGTGGAGTATGCGTAACCCTTGTGGTAAACACGTGATGAATATCACTTCTGGATGCTCAATTGAGATTACCCCTTCTAAACGTGTTACGCAGCCCAAATTTACCCTTACCCGTCCGTCACCTGTCATGCCCATCTGTGAAATTACCCATCCTTCCAATGTTGTGTCCGGGCTCATAGGCTGCATTCATCGCTAAGATTACCCGGGGTAAACATAACATAATAAAATAAGTAATAGTAATATTAAAGTATTAAAAATATAACAATAACAGCAATAATAACGATTATAATCTAAAAAATATCTAAAAATGAAAAATAATCATGCAGCACAAATGCCAATGCCTTTTTTCCCTTACTGATGAGTGCAGAAAAGGCATATTCCTTAGTTTAGAATCCGTATAAGAGTAGTGCAGGAAACGGATACTAAACGTATTAAACACAAATAGATACTCCATAATATATATCCTTTTAATTCTTAATAATTCCCGAAAATTTCATTACAATGAAAAATCTAATTTTATAATATCAACACCGCAGAAATTCACCGATTGTTGACACCGGCGCTAACACATTTACCCTGGGTAATCTCAGTGTTGCATCCGGTTTAGCTCTTATTGTGTCTACATAATGCTATGTTGGATTTTTTGTATTCGGGAAATAACGATTAACGGACCTTGTGGTTTTCAATTCTTCCTTGATGAGTCCGTCAGTCGCACGTCAGACGCACGTATACACTTGCGAAGCTTCTCCTTGAAGACCGGTCAATGCTGCGGTGCGGCTGTCCGGAAATAGTCGTGAGGTCGCGAATGAGTGCGTCTCACTTGTGTCAGAGCTTCGACATGGCTGCGTCTGGGCCTATCATCCATGGAACGCATGGACGCACGCGTGTCTCGGACGCACGCATCTAATATGAATCTCTCTTAAAAGGACAAAATAACTATGTTATCTTTACTCTCCTGGTCCCTGCTCACTGAGGTGCCGTGAGAGCGTGAGGGGGGGGGGGTTACCTCAAGGAATGCTTCCAAAAAAAGGGAGGGGGAGGGGGTGGCTTCTCTAGAAATCATGCAGAAATCCATATATTCAAAATTTATTTGAAATTTTGCGGAATTCAAAAATTTCTACTGGTACAGAATTGGAATAAAATATCCCATGCTTACAACCTCAATTTCACCTAGCTCCATGGTTTCTGGCAAGGTTTTTGCATATTTCCGGAACAGTAGGGGGACTTTTCTTTACCCAACTCACTTCCCTCCTCCCTCATGCGCAACCTTTTACCTAATACTTTATGCTTCAGACCGATAACCTGAAAAATAAAGTAATTACTCTTTTTGCACGTTTACCTTGTTTTTCCTCCGGACAACTTAATTCAGTTATCCCATCATAGGGTTTTTTTCTCGCAAGGAAATCAGCGCGGAACAAGGGATTGTTTTACTTGTTTACTGCTTTTTGACATTTATCTGGTAATCTTCCTGTTTGTCGGCTTTTTCCTGGGAACTTTTCCCAATGCGCTGTGGCATTTTCTCGGGCAAACAACTGGATAGGTATTATCGCAGAGGGTTTCTGGATAACATGGATGATGTGGATGTTATTGTAACATCTCCGTGAGAAAAGTTTCTCACGGTCCCTCGAAAATTCAGAAAAGTTGGGTAGGTCAAAATTTTTGCCTGTTTTCCCAATCAGCTGATCGTTTTTTTTTTGAACTGAAAGAAAAAAGAGTTTAGGAAGGAAAGAAAACTAACTGTTGCGTATTCTGACCCAAAACAGTGTTGTATGAATTCAATTTACCCTGGCTAGCTCAGCTTTCTGGAAAATATTCCGATAATTCATGTGTTTACCGGTGAATGTGTGAACAGTAAACAATGATAAGCTATTCTCGGAAATCAGCTGGTGCCTGTCCACTTGCCATGCCCATCTGAAGGCTCTACCATCTCCTCCAGTAACCCCTCGCCACCCAGCACCCATAACGCACTCCGATTCGCTTGCGTGCGTCAATATATGCGTGTGCATGTCCATGTATGGACATTGAGCAGCAGCAGCAGCAGCGAATGAGTGAGGGAGGAGGCTCGTCGTTGGGCTGGCTGGGCTCATAGCGGCCGCGCGGCTCGGCTGGCGGCCGCTGAGCGACGTCGCCGCCGCGGGCCCAACAACGACGGCGACGCCCGCGGCTGCCGCCGCCACCGCCGCCGCCGCGTGTGTATCGATTCGACTCGCTTAATTCTGCCTGCTCGCCTCCGCGTTGTCTGCGCTGATCATGTACACGACGTGGTGGTGTCCATTTAAGGAATTCGAGACGCTGCCAGCGTTACGTCTGCGTGCGTCGACGTCTACGGACTTCGTGACGTCCGCGCGGGCGTCGCGCAGCAGCTGCGAGCCGTTGTCTTATCGCTCGCGATCGCATCATACGTGGTCATTATGTCTGAAGTGTGCATTCTCAGCGTGTTTCTCTCGGGTCATCTTGTCCAGTGCTCTGTCCAGTTGTCGCTATAAGCTGAATCTGTTTGACGACTGCCTTCCACCACCTCCGACACGACGACGACTGGTCACTCGTCGTCGTGCTGCCACATTATCATCTATCGTCTCCGCCGCGGGCTGCCGCCTCCGCGCGAGGCCCTTTCGGGTGATAAGTCGACCTTTCCGGACGAGTTTTCTGGTCCTTCCGAGGATCAGATTCAAACTTGTCGGACTTTTTCACTTGCTGTGCCAAATACTATTAATATTTCTCAATTAAAAAATCAACAACCCTCAGAATCATATTCCATGTGGGCCTAATGGCATGCCTATGCTTTTCCTCTTTTACGTTATTTCTGAGAAACGACGCTTATATGCAGCTGGATTTTTTAAAAGTTGTCCAAAAATTTATTTTTGTATTTTTTTGGAAAGTTTAGTATGGCTATATCCAGAATCCCATCGGGACCATGCTGTCCATGCTAACTTTTCTCTCCCTCTCTCTCCCTCTCTCTCTCTCCTTCTCTGTCTCCATCCAGCAGCACTTCATCCAATTATTTGCAGCTTATGGATGACCGATATTTATTTGGATGACTGATATTTGTTTACAAATGCTGCTGAGTAGAAATATTAAGTAAAAATAAATAATAAAAACTGCTAAGTGTGTTAAAGGTGTTTAGAGCGTTTCAACGCTATCTAACCTAGCCCTAGGGGCGCAGCGCTTTTTTTTCTTAACGGTTATATTCATTCATGCGTGAAACATTCCTTCTGGATATAGAGATATAATAAGCCCTTGCACGGGGGCGGGGGGGGATTGTTTAACGTATCTAATTAACGCATTAACGATTTACGCTGTAACCCTCTATAGTATGAGCCCCTCCAGAAGCAGTAGTCTGGTACTAACCACAGCGAGTCCTGCACTACAGTTAAACTCGAGAGTTGAAGCCGGAAATTTTTCGAAAATCTCGCTGAAATTCTCATTTTTCACCTTTGTTTTTCAAATTTTCGTCGCACTTTGCTGTAGGGTGTGGAAAGTGTGGGTATTGATCGCTTTATGAACTCGAATTGATTGTGTGCGACATGGCCTCAGCGTTTAACGATTGCTTGGTGCCGGTATTTAACGGTTAACGAACTAGGTAATCCAGGGAACCAGGGAATGGAGAAAATATAGCTAACCTTGTATGATTTACAATTTACATATTATTCCTGTTTTTGCCGTAGTGTGTAGAAAGTATGCGTATCGATCGCTTTAGGGGCAGAATATAGAATTGTTGCACATATTATCGTAGAAATATGACTACTTTTGCCAAATCCTTTCAAACTTGCACATATTTTTAGTATCACTACGTTAAAGGAGGGCAAAGAGCCATATCATGTCTTTTTTTCTGTGCAGTTCTCCTTCTCTTCTTTCATTTTCTTTTTTTTCGTGAGAAATTTGGTACCTAGAACAGAACGAATGTTACTGGTGCATATGTATGCATGGCCGGCACGCATAATTGAGATTATCCAGGGTAAAGGTGTCACCCTAAATTTACCCATCCTTAGCACGAACGTTAACACGCTTACCCTGGGTAATCTCAGTGGTGCATGGCGACATAGGTATGTAGACTAATGAGGTTTAGAAATTACTCTGCTTCTCTCTCTCTCTCTGCCTCTCCATTTTCATGCAAATGACTGTCCTACTAAATTCAAAGGCCAAAATAGTAATTGATGGACTTTTTGGCGGGATTTTTGAATTTTTTTCCACCAAAAGGCGTTTCTTCTGGGATTTTCTGGATAAAATAATTATTTTTGGCATTAATCTCAAGGTCGCTTGATCAGCTGAATTGCTAAAGACCCCAGGTTAAGCTCAAGCAAAACCTTACACCTTATCCGATAGCATTCTCTGTTCAAATTTATTATTTTTTTATTTATTTTTCCATTTTTTAAAAATTTTTATCCTTTTTTGTCCTTGATCTTTATAGAAACTTGAAAACCGTTCCTCTTACAGTACCGTGGAACCTGCACATCAGGGTCCTTTAAATTCTATTTACATTGCGAAAACTTGCTTGAAAACCAGTAAATTTTGTGTGTATTATTTCAAAACTACGCTTATAACTGTTCTAAACCTTTGAAATGTATAAAAACATGCGTCTCCTCCCGAATTCTATGGAAATATTAGCCTAGACTAGGGACAAATTTAACCCCAATCGCTTTCTTAGCGTCAGGTCTTCGAGAATTCCTTCGTCTTGTTCTCTCAGCAAGTTGCCGCTGCTCCTCAGCACCTCTTGATGGATCCGCGCTTGAAAATGAGGTCGAGTGAGTTCTCGTCAACGGGCGGAGGCGTGTCCTCCGTCCATTGGATCAAGTTTTTTTCCGCTCAGGACCTCATTGGTCTCCAGCACTAATCCGCGCCTCTTATCCACGTTGTAATTGTTTTCTTATAATTGACCAGATTATCTGCAGAGGAATGATATTTCTGTGTTGGGACCCTCTGCAGCGTCTTAGTTATTTTTGTACGAGTTTCCATGGGGAGGGCTAGTATCAGTGACGTCTGTGAATCGTTGTGACCTTATGGGGTTAATTGTTTACCCTAATGGCATCGCTATGGATAGAAAGGGGGATTAGTGGGTATTATGCTCGTTGATCTCTGGGAGGGCTATATAAGTTCTCCCTTTTCAGCTAGGATGGTTGGAGTACCTTAGGCTTAGGCCTATGCTTAGGCCTTTGCAGTCTAACCTCCTAGAACCTTCTCGTTCCCCCTTTAATCCTGGGATATTCCTCGTTTTTCCCCTGGATTTCAAATCGATAGCAGCACAAGCTGAACGACAACCTGTGCTTTTTCCACCACCACGTTCCTACCTTTTCATTCCTGCCCCGGCCTCCGGCCAGTGCAACAACAGCTGCTTTCATTTTTCTGCAGTTTTGTCGCAGCGTTTTGAGCCGCCGTTTTTCAGCATGTTTTAATGTGGTTTGGCTTAAAGCAGTTGAGACAACCTGCTCTGTGCACCTGAAGCTGTCACGTCGGGAAATTTCCCACTGATTTGTCCAGAATTTTCGCATGAAAACTCGTCAAAGCTTATGGAAACGCTCATTTTAGATTTCCTTGTCCTTTCTAGCGCAGAGTCTTTGGGATCATAATTTTTAACTTTTCATTGCTCTATCGCATTTTTTTTGCCTCTTGACTGTGTCAGCCACTCTTGCATCAGAGAATGCCGCTCATCTGGTCTGCCGCACCGCACCACCTACGCGTTGCGGCAGACCAGCTGTATGCTGTGGTTCTCGGTGCAATTATTAAATGTGGTGCCGGTATTAATAATTTGCTTATGTTTTCGGCCAAATACCTCGGAGTTAAGAGAAGAGCACAACACTACCTTTCAGCTGGTCTGCCGCGCCGCGTGGGTGGTGCGGCGCGGTGGACCAGACAAGCGGTATGTGATGCAATAGTGATTGACCGGCACTGTAGTTTAGTAGTATTCGAACGAAAAATTTCATGGAGTTAACCAGATATTTTTGACCTCCAAATGTTTGTTTCTGGTTATCAGTAAACAAATAAACAAATAGCTTTACTAAGAAAACGAATCGTGACTCTTCAGATAGTTTTCTAAGACGTCTGCAATGGGAATGTTTCTACATTTGTGTTTCTCTAAAAAAGTAAATAAATCTATCAGATTATCTAAATGATTTAGGCTCCAGAATTTCCATTTATGGATTTGTTACCTCTTTCTAGAAAATATTACTGTTTCCTAGATCTTTCGGGTAATTTGAAATGATTTTCAAAAAAAACTGATATTCATGGAATTTTATGGCTATTTCCGGGGCTCAGTGGATACTTGTTGTTTTTACTACTTATATCACTATTGTTTACTTGTTTACTCAAGTACAGTTTTTTGGCATGGTACTATTCCACTGAAGTGCGATTTTTTCCGAGAATTACTGGACGTGATGGTGGACATTTGGGCTAATTGCTAATGTTTTCACTTACTTACAGAGATCATATTCATTCTTTCCTTTCTGTTTCCCTTTTTTCCTCATCCTCCCTTCCTTTTTATTTGGTGGAAGAAGTGTTTTGAACCACTAGGATTAAGCAAAATCCAAGAAATTCCTGTATAAATAATGGCACCTCCAAAAAAAAGGGGAGGGGGGGGGGAGCGCGGATTTTTTTTTCATCCTTTTATTACCTCTCCTTAGACAATTTCCCAGAACCACCCTCACATATCCACGCTTGACGGCTAAGAGCCTAACTTGACTCGTCCTTGTGTAATTAACTCCATTCGGCCCGCAGGCGGGTGCGGACTTCTTCGCGGCCACTCATTCGCCCATTAACGACACCTCGAATCGAAAGGCAGCTGCTGATCGCGACAAGAACCTCTGGGATGCACTTATGATCCGCGGTGACTTCGTCTTGGAGAAGAGCCGATGACGTCACTGAGCTGACTGGCCGCCCGGCTTCACCAAGGACACTCACCTCCATGCGCGGCCTTCATCCCGTTCAGCCCGCACTCTTCACCTCGTATGCTCGCGTCGCGTCGAATGCACTTATGTTGGTTATATGAGCGGAGGAGAGTTTCACACAGTGTTTTTGCTGTAATTCTCAGTCGCAATGTGACACGACGACCACATTTTGGACGAGTTCTGTCCGCGGGCCTCTGCCTGTAGCACATTTCTCAGCAGTAGATACGAGGCGATTTTTCACGTGCGTGGCGCGAACAACTTTCAACACATGCGTGTGGTGTTATTTCCGGGCGGAGGGAAAAAAACCAGCCGCGGACTTCTGGATTTGCCGCACCGGGCCGCGCGTATAAGGGGCTCAAATTGCCGTCGCTATTGTTCACCTTCAGTGGGTGCTTGCCAATAGAGGGCCGCGCCGACGTCGTAGGCTCGCGGCGCTATGTATAACCGGCTCGCGCATGCTACCGGTCGGCTTAGCGGGGGTGTGATTCCATTACACGCAAGCAACCAGCTCGCCGCGCACTCACATGTATTCCTGGATGTAACGACACCGCGGCGGCGGGTGATTGGCTTCCTTATGGCCCGCGGATTCGGAGGTCCTAAAGTCCTCAACGATGAGGGAGCGGAGGCAGAGGATGAGCGGAGCCAGTTCGTCGGCTAGGGCCGCGCGTCTTCGTTAACATCTTCGCTATCTTGTTTAGAATTTCCTTCAGCAGGCCCGCTGCGACGCGGCGGTGGTTTATTTATCCCGTTGTGGCGAGCGAGCGAGCCGCCACACGAGGACCGCCATCCAGCCAGCCAACAGAACTCACTCGTAATCGATGCCCTACTCACACACACACACATACACATACACACAGAGGCACACACAACGTCCCTTATTCTAGCCGCGTCCTTTTGCCTGCGGGTGCTGAGCCGCGCGGGCTGCAGCCAGCAGGGAGGGGGTACTGCTAGGACAGGTTAAAGTGCCCGAGTTCTGGGTAAGCTCTCAGTTTTGTCCATGCAACGGCTCCAGGAAGGACTAAACAGCTATGTTTGCCCCTGCAACTGCTGGTTACATGGTTACTGGCCCGCGAAAATCACAGCGAAGTCCGCGGCTGCTCTGGATTTTGCTCGAGCAGAACGGCTCTTTATATTGATTTGCAAGTGCCGGCACAGTGATAAAAAGCGCGCTCAGCTGGATGTCTAAGAAGTCATTCAAGCCGCGGACCGATAGAATTTAGGATATTGCATTTTTAGCCATGAGGAGGACACTGCCGCCGCATGTGTTGAGATTCGCAGAAATGGCGACTGCTCAGCTGTGAAGTGAACTCACAAGCCACTGAACTCACTGCAAATGGCATTTTGTTACGTTCTGTCCTGGAATTTACTCTACAAAGGAGGCTAAAGTTCAAAACAAGAACTTCCCATATAAAGCCATGGTGTAGAAGGTCCAGGAACCCACTCGACGAGGCCCGCGGCAGAAAAAAAATGCGCCCGCAGCATATCACTTTGCAGCAGCTGCACAGTTGTGCAAATTTAATTGGAATCAAGTGCATTTAGGTATTTTTAGTTGCATGTTTTCCCTCGTTATCTTACATTTGAAGTCAACACCTTTATTTTTGACAATATACCTAACAATAAACTTATTTAATTTTCTAATTTATCATTTCATACCATAACAAATCGAAACTCGCCCTTTCAAAAATCCCCACCTTTTAGCGGCGGGACCCATAGAAATGCATGGCCCGCAGTCCTATAAGTCAACGAGACGTCTGTTAAAAAATTTCGAAAAGTTCATGGTTGAAATTTAGCCGTATTATTACTTCGATAAATTTTGTGTCATTTATTTCTCATTTAAGAAAAAAGTCTTTTTCAACTATTCGAATATTCGAATTTGTCCAAAGTGCTCTAACTGTACGTGAATGTGCTGGGTACTGCAAATCTATGGAATGAGGAACCATGAAAAAATGCAGCATTTAGAGAACTTCATTAAGGGACCGTGATTTTGCTGTTTCTTGTTTCGAATATTCGAACATTCATACAAAGCTAGCAGTGGCGGACGGAGAAAGTGGGCGGGAGGGGGGAGTCTCCACCGTTTTGGGGACCCTGACGGGAAATAAAATTAATAAAAATATTAATTATAATAACAAATATTTAATAAAAACTGTATTAAAAATAATATTGAAAATATACGGATAAAAATAAACTAATCCAAGATTTTTGTTTGTATTGTAAAGTAATTTCGAAAATTTGGCGGCGCCTCCCCCTCCCCTCCGTCCGCCACTGGAAGCCAGGTATAGCTCATTTTGAGACAATAATTTCGTGGTTTTTTGCCATGTTTTCTGTCCTAGGCAGTGTTCTGAAGTGTTTTTCCTACTTTTCCACGTTCTTTGTGGTTAGAGCAGCCATCAATTGAATGATTATTCGAATATTCGAA
>KN730808.1:3122-13511 GCA_000816745.1 Ancylostoma duodenale | reverse complement strand
GACGAGACAAAAGAGCAGACAATGCATAAGTGAGCGGCGACATCAAAAACACGTGCTGACCACCTTTCCGGCTGCACGGTCAGCCGGAAAGTATTGTCGGCTCGGCTCTTAGTCAAATGACATTTTGTCAAAGTTCACAACCTTCCCTTGTTTTGTCAATCACCGGCCGATTTAGCGAACTGCTTAGGAGCGGCATCCGCCAAAAGGTTGAAAACTGTAAGCTTCACCTTTGAACGGAGCGGTGTGCCTTTCGTTTTTGAGCGCGCGCGGTGCCGCTGCGGATCGCGGCGTCGATCGTATCTTGAAATAATAAATTGCATCGAAAATGACAGCACCACAAAAGACACCGTCGCAACGCGGCGGTAGTCTTTACCGAACTGGTGGTAGTTGAGCGCGGCCGCTCATCATCCGTAAATCAAAGCAATGGCTACGGTAATTGACGCGAATATTCGCGGATGATTGATTTATGGGAAGTGACATTTTTGCAAAAGATCGTCGACGGGCCATATGTGCACTTCTGCCACAGATTTTTCCCATGCATAGTGTTTTTTTTTTCAGGAAACAACCATTTGGATCGTTGCACAACATTCCAAACAGCTACTGAACCGCTCAATTTCCTCTGCAGCAGGGAGTACCACGTCTTTAGTCTTCTTCGTCGGCTTGGCCTTGAAAGTACAATTTCCGTTTTTTTTTTTTGAATTTTTCATGTTATCCAAATGCTCATGGTTGATGCAAGATTTTCAGTTTTTACGAGTTTTTTTATTATTATTTTTTAATATCTATCACGTCGTGTTTTAACTGCTTTACCAAATCGATTCAAATTGTTTAAGCTTTGGGTTCCATACGACCTCTTTCCTTGAAAATGTTCTCGGTATTTATAGGGTTTGATTTCTTTCTTCGCATTTTTTACTATGTAAATATTCTTCTCCCCAATGTTTCATTTCCAATTGTTGATGTTGTGACGTCGATATGATTAGTGTATTTTTGCGTATCGACTTGTCTTTCTGTGTCGTTACACTCTGTGTTAAGTCGTGAATGTGCAAGTAATTGTGACTTGGAATTCTTAGAATGACGATAGCTGTGGTAATAAAACTAGTAGAACTAGTTTAGTTACACGAGGTGTTAATGGCTATGTGACAGCGTAAGTCATGAAGAAGTAACTGGACGTGGATTCCAACATGTAAATATAGTCGTCGATCTAAAATAGTTACGAATTGCGTTGTATGTAGTTAATTATTACTTATTTGCTTGTCCAATACACCAAAAAATGGTGCACTACAATGCAACATTTAATGTGTACTCGTAAGTAAGCATACAGTAAGTGTACGCTATAAGTATGTGGGTAAAAATCAAATTTAACTGGGTGATATTGAAAGATGTGCATGGCCACTGCATTCCAGACACCCCTTTGAACCCAAACCACCATGAGCTGACAAAATTAGCACTATTTTCATTGGCAGATGCTGAAAAGAAGTAATAGAGGAATTCCGGATTACTCGTATCAGCCAGCCACGTACCATCTATCAGTGATCTACTTTTTTTTCATTATTTCTGCTTAAAGCTGGGCGATGGCATTGTGCAGTATTCGGAGGATCCCCGTTCTTTTACTATTTATCTTAGACATTTGGGTCCGGGATGATGTTCATCATCCTAGCTCTGCGTCTTTACCGTGGAGTAAACCACCCCTTGTAATGGTTAGAGTAAATGTAAGAGAGGTATTCATCGCATTTTATCACCTCTTATAGACGGGTACAAATTACCTCGTACTTTGCTGCTTGGCCCTTGGGTAAACCTTTGGTGAATGTCGAGGAAAAGGTAAGCTTTGGGGGGTAATCGCTATTACTGTGGGTAAACTCATTGATGAATAATCCCCCAGATGCATCGCTGAGATTACCCATAGTATATGTGTTAACGTACTCATACATACCCTTTGCCCTTTACGTGGAACCAAACAGCATGTTCAGACCGACATGACGCCTATACTCAGCTGGTACCCATGGGTATAGTGTCACCCATCTTTCGAGTGACACATCTGAGGTAGTCTAATGCGAGGCAACGATAGGAACTTTGCCATCCACCTCTTCTTCGCTAGATCGCGAATCAGTGGGTTGTGAAAGTAGAAATTCTTTTATATCTATGTTTGGGGCTGCTATTACACCCCATTTTGAGTATGACACCCCGCACCGGTGTCGCGTAGGCGACATCAATTTGATACGTATCGATTACTGGTGAGGCGTGCAGCAACGGCGACAGCGATGCCCCATCGGAAAATCGATAGGTATTGATTCCATGTCGCTTGCAAGGCACTATTCTTGGTGGAGTATAGGGGCAACATAAAAAACATAAGATCACATGTGGATATTTCCAGAGCCAGAATTCAAAGTTTATGCACCATGAATTTGCCAAATCACCAGGAAATTCGGAGAAAATGATGAATTATTGAAAATTTTATAATCTGGTTCAATGCTTCAATAATGAAATATATTCTCATGAGAATAAATGAAAATGGACAGTACTATAAGGAGAAAAATGAAGGCTTATAAATTGCTCTACAGATCGTCGCGAAACAACTCTACAAACCGGTTGACACCTAAAAACTCTTTGAGAATGGGGGAAAATACTAACATATGAATGTCTACAAAGCTGTTCTAGTAATGAATTGCGAGCTTTATATTACTAGTCGCATAAACTACAGGATCAACAAATTAAATGGCAAGTACTGAGAAAATCATTGCTCAGAAATACGATCGCTTATAGCACGTGATCCGAGAAAAACTGAAAAGGGTCGTCAAAATAACGGGTTTGTACTAGGGCCATTAATTAAAAAAAATTCTTACACTACCTCTACCTCTTATTATGCTGAATGTTCTGTTTCAAAAGCTTCAATGAAACAAAAAAGAAAAATTCTGAGAGAACATCAGTGATTGTCATGCTGCAGACTGAGGATGTGCTCCTTACATGATGTAGCGTAGGTCATAGAAAAACGAATGGCTTAAGAGCACTAAATGCGATAATGCTAACGAGACTAAGGCTATTGCCGCAAGAATTCCTTAGCATGTGTACACTAGCGAGCCATATCCTTACGGATTTCGGATCCTCGTGGCGGTATCGATCGATTTTTTAACAATCCTAATTCGCATATGCATCTGTACTGATCGGGTATCTCCAACAACGATTGTACTGCCAATTTCACATCTCCTTCGGATTGTCCGATAGTTCGTCGCATTATCTGAAATATTTAATGGTATCTAAATGCTAAATATTAGCACAAAATTAACGACCGATGGAAAAAGATCGGAAAAATCAAAAAGTAAAGCGACGTAAGGTGACGGTGGATGTTGGGCTCTGGAGGCTTTACAAGTTTTTTTGCTAAGATGTGAAAATAATGATTCTCAATGGATGGAAATCTTTACATGGAAAGAAGAGAGCCTAGCGAGGAAATCTTCCTTGAATAGCTAATACATCAAATAGCTCTACACGAAAATGGTGTGAAATTTATATCCAAGAAGTGTATGAGTTGTAAGAAATAATTTAGGAATAAGAGGTGTGGAGTGCTGTACCTGAAAAGGGCGGTGCCGTCGATCTCTGCGATTGGTCGGCCGGTAGGATTGACCAATCACAGGGCTTGGCTATACCACCCTTCCTTCCTTTGTGCAACACTCCACACCCAGAACAGGTCAAAAATTACCAGATTTTCTCTGGCATGTGGTGATTCCAATTCCATTTTAGCTACTTGGCCAGTGAATTCATAAACATTTCCGGATAAGTCGCGATCTACCAGCCCTTATCAAATGGGCATATTCACATTTTCATCTTTGCACATCCTTAGGATCCAGGACCAAATGATTTATCCCGTAGATATATTCGAATCCGGCTATTATATCATTCAGAAGGCGAGTCAAAGTTTATACCTACGACTGTTTTTTTTTTGCCATTTTACTAATGCTTAAATCATTCTTTATAGGGTTACCGATGGAGCCACTTGATACACCATTTTTCCTTGGTTATTGAATAAATAAATATAATGGATATATAAATATCATATATCAACTGGAAGACGGATCAGTCTCATACATAGATGGGAAAATGGATTTAGCAGATTTTCGCGAAAACAACTCGTACCTCATGGAATTCAACGAAATGGAAATTATCCCACGGACGCTTCGGCAATGACTCGTCAAATACCTGTAAGATGAGAAAATCCAGGAAGCCATCAGAAATTCGAAAGACTCCCGGCTTGAAAAAAGTGAGGAATCATGGAATTCACCTTCATCATCTCCCAAGGTCCATCACCGACACCGACTACGATAATAGAGAGCGGGTACTGACAGGCTTGTACGATTGCTCGTCGCGTCGCGCGCTCATTGGTCACTTGACCGTCGGCGATGATAACGAGAATGTGGTACTGAAAATATAAGCACAACGTTTGTTCCGGGACTAATACTTATGTTTCTGTTTTTGTTTCCTTTTTTTGCTTTTTTTGTTTTTTTCTCTTAAAACTGTTTGTTTGGCTTCATTTATACATAAAGATAGCTAAGCTTACAAATCTTCTGCAAAGAGGTAAATTGAACTTGCATAGTAGCATAAATGAAAAAAAAACAATCTATCTTAGGTTTTTACTAGCCATGAGTGAATGAGTTCAATGAGCAAATCTGAGGTTTTCTAACCTCCTAAATTAATACTATCAAAATACCACGAAATAAAAAATGGAGAGAAGGAGCGAATTTGAAATGATTATTCATTTTCAAAAAATTAGCGAAATCCAGACCATGACGACTAATTTAGCTAGAATAAACTACCACAAATGAGGGAAATTATCTGGAAAATTTCAAGCACAACGAAGGACAACCTTTTTTAAAGAGTTTCTCGCAAACTGTGCTCTATGATCCCATGGAAGTATTATTTTATTGTAAGAACACTCACGTCATTCGAAGACTGACAAATTTCCATGGCTTGATAGATCAAAGGAGCGAAATTAGTCGGACCACTCAGATCTACCGTTGGTGTCACTTCGTTGTACACTCTGCAAAAAGAAATTCCACATTGTAAAACACGACATTTTATTAAAAAAATAAGGTAAGAAGCGTTGAAAAAATAAGAACAAAATTTTGAAAAAAAAAAACAAGAAGAGAAAGACGACAACGAAAAGCTTCAGGAATGCACCAAATACATAAATTAGTACATTGAGTAGATATTAAATTTTAGCAATAAACGATAGACAGCATGGGGAGCGCGGTTGCTTTAATTTACATATTATGACTTTTTTTTTCGCGAATTTCTACAGAACAAAGCCTGACTTGTACCCGCTGAACCCTTATTACTGTATACTATTGTGATTCATTTCCTCTATTGGTTCATGTGTTTCCCACAGTTACTAGTAAATGAATAACAAAAGTTGTAATACGCTCACTTGAGTACTTCTTCAAGCGTTGTACAGTCCCCATCTGGCTTGAGTGGGAACACGCTCCAGTCTCCTGTCTTAGCGTCACCGAACCCGTACACCGGGATGCGACCGGTACTGGCGAACGGGGCAAGGGTACGACCGAGGATAGTAATTACCTGAAATTCATCAGACTTTCTAATTTGGTCTTTTTTCCTCTAGAGGAATATTGGAACTATATTGTGAAGTGGCTGTACTTACACACGTCTATGATAAGCACCAGACGTCGTAAGAAGCAAAGGAAAAAATGTCCAGAAAAAAAATCACGTGAAAAAATCATCTCATGACATTGTATGCGATAAAAATCCCCGACGAAAAAAAAGTAGAAAGAGGCATCATTTCAGGCAAATATGATGACGGGAATTTTCACAAATAGGGAAACAAGTTGCTTCTTTCTTAGGTGGAAATCCAAGACGCACCTGTTGATATGGATTCTTCACATTTGGGTGTATCGTATGCAGTGAACGCCCACCAAATGAGTCTTCGCCTTGGTATTTGTTGCTGGCTGTGTAGTCAATACCTAAAACGTGGATGGTACTAGCAGGTTGGTCAGGAATTCACGAACAGGACTGCTTTACTGCATTGTTTTGTCCAGTAATATGACAAATAAACAAATAAATGAAGTTCGAGCAATCCTTGTTTTTTCATTCTTGCTAAACAAATTTTTGGCTATTTTTGAAGGAAACGGAATTTTCTATTGTTGAAATGATTTCTCTTGTTGTTCATGAACTTTTCCATAGTACTGTAATTGTTGGCTTTTCCTCGTTTTCGTTAATTTTTCAAAATCATGTGACTTGTTCCTTATTATTACTATGGAAATGAATGTGTAGGGTTTATTTTTGCTGCTGCATCCCCGCTATGGCTTTAAGAGGCTGCCTGATCCCTATGAAGTACTGTTCCTCTAAAGCACCTTTCAATTTTCCACATAACACCGAATTCTGTCACATGACCAGTCTAAAGGGATCATGTGCACGTGCAGCAGTAGATGGAAGTGCATGAGAAGACGTGATAACAGGCTGCACGTGAGACAGCAATGAAATGCTAGAAAATAACCCGAGATTAGCATCCTAACCTTGTTTCAGATGGGGAAACACGGATTAACACTCAGCACTTCCTGGTAGCGATAGCCTTCGAGCACTACATGATGTAGCACCAGAATACACAACACATAATTGCCTCGAAGCTTCACTTCAGAGCTGAGAGTTCTTTAGAATAGACGCGAAGAATATTTTGGTAACACCATACCGGAAAGCTGGCTCGGTTTTACTGAGATTTTTCAGGAAATCCACCAGATTTGTTAACTCATTGAGGTTCCGCGCCTTTTCTCGTATGGTTCAATTCGAAAAATCGTTAAGCTCTAATGATATCAACGGTTTTCTTGGAAGGAAGCGTACTAACACCCTCAAGTAAGTATGTTTATAGAAATCTATATTGAAATTTCCATAAAAATTTCGAAGCAGGGAAAGGAGCCGAAATTTGACAGAAGGCAGAAACGCGCGAAAAAAACGCAGTCGTCAATGGGTTAATACAGTGTGGGATAACAGGTGAGTAGGTATCTAAAGGAAATTAGTAATTAGGTTACGTTCATATTCCCACTGACACGGCCGCATAAGCATAGTGTTCGAAAGCGGTTTATTCCGTGCGGAAGCATGCGCATATTACGGTGGCTTTGCGGCATTTGTCGGCTAGCCGAGTGACGCGATGTCACGGGTTCCCCTCACGTGCTGTTTATACATTCATCTATGGAAAATCACCATATGAACCGTATTCGCATCAGTCTTCTAACATGCGACGATTTCTCAACACGGTGGACTACGGCCTCCAGTAGTTTCCCTCGTTCGCCAGCTGTTTCAGCCTACAACCCCCTAAACCATGAAATCCATCGCGTCGCGTTTGCTGAAGCAGTCATCCCCATACCATCGCCTCGCGATGAAGTATAAACACAGCAAATAAGCGCAGAAGTTTTTGAATGCCTGCTAGAAGCAGTAGCACCTTCTTTGGTGACTGATGACCTTAGAAGTCAAAATGTCTCCATATCAGTGCACGTTCTTCATCAGTCAGTTTAGTGCAGGTTCGAGATGTGACGTAATGCAGTTATAAGTTTTATGATGGCACGTGACTGCGTCGTAAAAATAAACGAGATTTCGTGACAACTTTCACCCGTTCCTTTACTTTGAGACAGGATTATGATGGCAGGGCAAGAACCAAATCAGTCATTATTTGACAGGCCATAATATACCTACATTTAGCATAACAACAAAGAAGATTTTCGCCTATATGTAATCGAAAAAAAATTAAAATTAGCTCCAATAATGCTCACGGACGAAAAGCGTCCGCAAACGTATGAACCACACTCTGTCGCTTACCAAATATCATGTTGGTGTTCTCGAGTCCGGCTCTTCGCATCGCATCGGACAGCGAGTCCAAGCTGTTGATCGTCAGCAGGATCTCCTGCATCGAAGTCACACCCATCACAGACAGCAACGAGGATTGCTTGCGCAGCTAGGAAAAAAAATTCATTGAAAACATACAGATATGTGTGGCTTATATAGTTCCTTAACATTCCAGAAAACGAAGTTTTTAAATTAAATTCCAAATAAATCAAAATTACAAATAAAGAAAAAGGAAAAAAAATCAGTACAGGAATTCCAGCGGCTGAGCGAGATGGCAAAAAAGAATGGCTTTTGGAAATTCATACAAGTAAAAGTGTCCATGAAATTATTGTACGGGAAGCACTCAAATTTTTGGTAAAAAACGAGCTTCCTTAAGATCACCAAGATATGTATAACAAAATTCTAAAACTTTTTTTTCAAAGAAATTTTCTTCAGAAGATTGCATGACTTAGAGATTCTATTGCTGCGAAGGCAGGAATACCTTGTATGTTATGACAAACCTCATTTCATGCTCAGAAGAATAGCATTATAAAGGAGACTCTGCAACTATGTAGCAGCAAAAAAAGGCAAAATTAGAAGTACATATGTGATGGGTTTCAATTTTTTCGCTGCTAAATGCGAGAAAACCATAGAATAATAACGAATATAGGAAACGGGCGGAGGCCTGTGCATGAGATCCTAGACATCCGCGCCGAGAGAAAAGAGTTTAGAGGTATACTTATCATAAAAAGTTGTGTTTTATGGTGTCACGAGCACAGTCCATGATTATAATGACCCCATTCGCTTTTTAATGGTGTGCACACCACTGTTCATGAGGATTTCCTCACATAAAAAAAAACTAGAACATACCTCTCGGGAGGTTCACCTCACTTTTGTCTCAGAGGGCGCGGTGATCTCGGCCACGGGCAAAGCCACCCTTAGCTCAAAGTTTCCGGAATTTTACATATTTTACTGTTGTTAAGGAAATCAACGGAAGAAAAGCAAACTTTTGGATGAGAATCTCTCATAGCTGCTCTTATGATTATTTGCTTTTGTTTTTTCCTCTCTGGGAAGAAAAGGGACCGTAAAGGAACATTCTAATTTTGATTGGAATAAATTGTTTTATTTCATTACGATCTGAGAATAACAGTTCACTGATGATTACGGAATCGTGATTTTAGTGTAAAAAAGTCTTATACTGACAACCCTTGATCACATCCGAAACCTGCTTGCCCAAAAGTTTGTCGAAGACTTGTTTTCATGCTTCCTTGTCGACAAGTTGTCTGCCCAAAAGCTTGCTGACAACTTGTTTTCGCCTTTTCTCGCTGACAACCTGGCGAAAATAAGTTGATGACAAGCTTTTGGGCGAGCAAGTTTCAGGTGCGTTCAGAAAATTGTTTTTGGGGTTCTGAGTAGGGCAGTTTGGTGAAAGTACGGAAGAAAGAAAAGTGCTGTGTTTACAAAAGGATTATTTTTACTTCTAAGCTGCACTTCAATTCCAGGACAACATGAACACGCAGACCTTGGATAAGAAAACAAATGAAAAAAAAAACAAGGCAACTTTTTCCTCCTGAATTGAGTGAAGCATAATCGCGCATCCTTACGGATTAAAAGTATCTCTGGCAGCAATTTTTCCCGGATTTTTTTTTGTATTTCTGATGAATTATTTTTGCCAATCATTTTTCAGAGCACTCAAGGCATAGGTAAAAATGGCTGGATACTAGTTGAACTTACGTAGCGTTCCCGAATCGCTCTCTTACACTTGTAGTAATAGCGTCCACAGCAGGAGTACTTAATTTTATCCATGCTGGTGATGTCAGGAGTAGCCCCTCGAGCGCTGCCGCCGAGGAGAGAACGATGTTTTCGATTTGGGTTCGAGTTGTCGGCACATGCCACAGATGATAACACGTTATCAATGTGGAATCTCAAAATGCCTCACACGTCCGCCATTTATGGCCCTCGAATTTGTACAGCGGCATCGTTTCAGCCAGTGCTTCGAACAGGAAATGGACTCATAAAGTTGATAAGTTCCACACCAACGCTGTGATATGAGTAAGTTCGCGTTATAATGCAGCCTTTGTTCGGAGATAAAAATCGCTAAGACGGTCACGGAACATTTAAGGAGTCTTTACATTATACATTGGCCTCTCTGGAAGGTGCCTAGGCCCTAAATATTTCAGGACCAACGACATAATCTTAGTTGTGGAGCTTTCTTCCTCTTCCAAATTCCTTCTCAGCGTCAAAACAAGGAGATAAAATAAGTAGTCAAATGCGAAACAAAATAAGGAGCTAGTTCTAAGAAATCATTAGGAAAAAATGACGGAAATGATGTAGTTTGGAAAAATTCGTCTCAAAAATCTTGAATTCCCGTCAATTCCTATAGAACTTCCTACAAATTTTCAGCCGAAGCAAACATGACCAGACTACAACCTGGTGCTCAAGCCACTGAGTTATATCGGATAACCACGTTAAATGTGAAAGAATGCAGCGTAAGGGACCCGGACTTCATATCATCAGATTGAACGTAAACCAAGTTTTTTTTTTTTTTTCAAAATAAAAGCGGCTTAGATACACCAT
>KN730807.1:0-13412 GCA_000816745.1 Ancylostoma duodenale | reverse complement strand
CATTAGAGGCCAAGGTTGGGATAAGATATCTGTTATGGATAGCGGGAATCAAGGCCTCGAGGTGCAATTAAACATCGCTGGTGCGTAGGCATCGTTGAGGTTCTGAGGCAACATCCGAAGCCTCGTGCGGACAGGATTAGCTGTTTCGATGGGTAAATTACCCCTTTGAAGCTTCATACCACTTTGGGCCAACTTGTATACTGCCATGAGCCTGCAACTGAAGGTGGAAAACATAGCACATACAGGGAACTCCAAACGACCATGGGCGAAGGGCGGGACCTCAGCGCGGTTCTCTTGGGCAGAGACACAGAGGTTCTGCATGCTGGCTCTGGTTGTCTGCTTTTGCCAGCAGCAGAGAACTCGAGTCCCACACCAGGCCGCGTCGAGGTCCCGCCCCTTGCACACGGCCGGTTGGAATTCCCTGTATATTGGATTTGTAACTAGCACATAGATTGGATTTGTATGCCCAATTCTTGGAGATATTTCGCAAAATTAGTGTGATATTGTCTGTTGTTATTACGGTTTTTTGTTTTATTTCTGGAGTTGACTTTGCGAGCTGTTTTTTGTTTTCTTGCTTCAATAAATATTACGGCATTGCTACTATGTATGTATATGAAGTTTAAACAAATGAAGATACTCAAAAGGAGAAGAATATCGGGTAAATATGTCTAACTGCTCTAGAGGGCTCCTTTTCTACGTTTCTATGGAACGCGGGAGTTGGTGGACGGGCACCAGTGGCAGATGTTTACATAATGTTTTAAATTTCCGAGCTCAGGAGCTCTGAGGGTTGTCGTAAGCTTTTTTAAAGCTGGAGATGCCGGCCATCCAAAATTTTCCATTGTTTCGGTGTGCTCTGACCCACTGGTCTGGCCAAAGCATCAGGTTCACCCCACGAGTAGGCCATTGTATAAGCCACATAGGCATCCGGAACCTTCACAGATTCTGAACACCAACATCAGTTCTCAAAAATTCGGAATACTTTATTCAAATGAATGTCCACAAACAAAAAGGGTGATGATACGTTTTTCACTGCTGTAGGCCGGCAATGCCATGAACTGAATCGGTCAATAGGCATTTTTGACGATGGGATATCTGCCACTGAAACATTAACTCTTTAAAATCCCGGAAACTGCAGATCGTGAGAAGTTTTACGTTTTTCTACTGCCGCAATGGAAATAGTAGTTTCTTTTTTGCAGGAAAAAAGACAGTATGTAACAAAGACCCGCATATTCACAAGCGCGTGTATAGTCCCTACGCGCAATCGGCGGAAAATTTTCGAGCGCGCCCAGCATGCGGCGCGTGCGCGGCGCCACCCTCTTCTGGGGCCGTCCGGTCGATATCGGTCAGCCACAGGCCTCACACCGTCAAATAAATTTCAACTAAAGAAGAAAATGAAAGAAAAACACTCATATGGGCTAAAAATCTGAAGAACGAAGGGGACAGCTGCCGCAAGAGGGCCGCGCCGCGCACGCGCCGCACGCCGGGGGCGCTCGAAAATTTTCCGCCGATTGCGCGTAAGGACTTTAACCGCTCCTCGTTTACGGACACTTCCCACCCACACGCGTCCGGTCAGGTCGTTTTGCCTTCTTGAACCTAGGTAAAAAAAACAGCCAATCATGCTTCAAAAAGGTGCCATAATTCATATGTCAAAGATGACTTGTCTTTCCCAGGAAAGGACCGGAAGCACGCAGATTCTATACACTGTCTCGCCGGAGCCTGACGAGCGCGGGTGGTGGATGGTAGGTATCCGATAGTCCTGATTTTTCGCATGTTTTGCGCAATTTCACTACTGGACATGAGTCCTAGGTCTTCTCAAACCTTTAAATAAAGCAGATTCTCAAACGCAACGATTTAGCCGGCGTTGCCTTTGATCTCTACCATCTATGACTACAAAAACAGGTATGAGACGTTGGCGGACGCATACAGCAGCGGGTGGATACAAGTATTCGATGTGGTAAATGAAAGTGTATCCTGCGGATTGCCGCTGAACTCATAAATAGAGCAAAAGTGCAGCTTTATAGCGCATGCGCACATTATTCGCGCGTCAAGCGCACAGTACATGCGTGCGTCAGTCGAGCATCGCATTCCTTTTCGAAGGATTTTTGACAGAGATGGTCAATGCGATAGACACATCTGGCTGCACGTAACGAACTAACGCATTAACGCCTAATGGCCATTTTTCCCGTAACATAACGGACTAACTAAATCTGGAATTTTTATAACGCACAGCCCTGATGCACTGCCGCAGGGGAGGGGGGGGGGGGGCTCAAACACTTGCGTCTCATGTCTGCGTCCGAGTTGCATCAGGGATGCGATAGGGCCTATCCTTAGTCATATGGACGCATGCGATTCGATCGCACACATCCACTATGAATCTCCTTTAAAGGCAGCACCTGCTTAATTCTTCGTGCTTGAGGTTTTGCTTGATTTCGGAGTTTTGAGGGTGTCAGGACTCATATCCAACACTGAAATATCACAAAGCATGCGAGGAACTCTCGAAATGGGATGCCGCCTTCCATGTGTCTTTTCGCGCTCCACTAACACCCGTGAGTCTCGCTATGCAGGCGCGATCACATGCGCTTGTGGATGTGACGGACCATGTTAGTTGGCGCGTCGTCGCTTTGAATACACGTGCACGGGAGCTGGGTTCGCGATTGCGATTCGGATTTCTTCACGGGTAAATCATGATTCTTTGTATTCGTTTCATTTTTATAACGTGCTGACAATGTGTGCCACCACTGGCGGTTCAACTCGGAGTCGAGGATTTCGCCAGGCGCTGCCATCAAAAGCAGCACCCACGGAAACTTTCGCCTCCCAGATTTTCACTCTACGAGGAACTTTAGCACGATACGGATAGTTTTCGTACAAGAACAGCAACGGAAATGCTCTGCGTTCAACTCTTTAACAAGTAGTCTTCTGCGATGGCGATAACTTTGGACGAGTTACCGCGCCGCCCGTCGTGCTCGATTTGCTGCGCCAAGCGTAGAAGAATCAGCTGTTTTTCTGTAAACCTAGCAAAATTCACCGCACTTTTTTCACTGTGGGTTCGTTTGCTGGTTTTTTTTCTGTAATTTTTGCTGTTTTTGTAACCCACGACCCTTCTCTGGTAGCATTTCATAAGATTTATCGGTTTGACTATTGTTGCATTTAGCTTTTGTCGAAATTTCGATTTTAAATCATTCTTCCTCCATTAGAAAAATCCATGATCTTTTGATTTTCAAGCAACGCCTTTGTTGGCTAATGTGCATTTTCCACTGATGATTTCTTTCGGTGAAGTGCAGAGAGGCTGCAACTCAGAAGAAAAAATAAGTGATTGCGCGAAGATTCAGTAGGTGAAAGGGCGACTCTATCGATCTTTTGATCTCTGTACTCATCCCATGGCCCATGCAAGTCGGCTACACCATCAGGCCACACTAGCACATCACGATAGCAAGAGCGTTTAAAAGAAGCGTTTCGGTGCTATCGAAACGTCTCAGCTTTATAAAGGTATTAAGCAGCCTCGATACCACCGGAATACGCCGAAATATTTGAGACGAAAATTTCCGTGGGTGCTGCCTTTAAGTGACAATTTAGCCAGCAGAATAAAACAACCCGAAAGTCTGTAGTGGATTGGTGCCTATTTATTTTCGCATTTTCAACCTATTTGATCCACTGTACCATGAACTAAAAGTTGATTCCTTCTTCAACCGACTGTGTAGTTTTTGTTGCACGTGAGTGTAATTAAATGAATATAATAATAAATTACATGAATATAAACAAATAGATCTTTATATTAAAGACCCTCGCATAGCTATGTGTGCTCAATGGATTGTTAATTTTTTCCAAACGGTAAACTCACCCTGGCATGAGCTGCTGCTGCTGCTGCCAACCATCTTTTCCAAACATTACCTTACCAGCATTTTCGTCGTAGTTTGATGGTCTTTTGGGATTCGGAGGACCAACGTGCGCTTCTAACTGTTCGAGCATGCCCTTAATGGTGTTGTACTCTGTGCTAACAGCTACAAGCAATATAAAAAACGTTGCGGTGGCCCAGGCTTTCATCTGAAATAGGTCACGGATCATGCCGACAACTTGCTCTCTGTTTTTTTCTTAATTTAATTGGGCGGTTGGTCAGAGTAAGACCGAATGTTCAGGGAGAAACTGCTACATTTTCTTCCCGTCGTCGCTAAAATAAATATTTTCTTGCTTTCTACAAATTCTAATAGGAATAGAAGCAAAAGATAGCATTATGACGGCAAGGAAGTGGTTTTGAGCGCAGTTTTTATGCAGGAAAACGTGTATCGGGAACCTCCATTATATCCATACTATTACGAGAAAAATGGCCTAGTTTACATTTGTTCCAATGTTCGCATAAATCGGCTTCTGGAAAAACAGATAAAATGAAACTTTATTCTAACACGTTCATTGGCGTTGTGGTCATTCTGAGACATATTCGATGGTTTCGCAATGCAACAATGCCTGCTGGGCTGGGATCCATGAAGCTATAACCAAGAAAACTGATGATGTTTAGCGTTGTTGCTTATTGTACAGTACTTCTCAAAAAGAGACGGATTATGTTACTGCAGAATCGCGGCGGGACCTGAACAAGGGATGCGGAGAGGGTATACTCGAAGAGAGATGACCGAGTAGGTCCCGCAGCGATTCTACGGCCGTGACTATTCGAAATCGCACAGGCCATCCGTCTGTCTTTTTTACAAGAACTGTATGACGTGGATAGTGCTACGAGACACAGAACGTGAAAGTTAGGCCCGTAGTAATGCATCATGGCGGTCAGATGAAGTCCAGAACTCACCACCACGCCTCAGGCGATGATTGCGTGCCAGGATAGCAGATCATTGCCACCCACGTCACTGCTGGAGCACGCATGTGGTAACAGAGGAGATCATCGCCCTTTTGGGAGGTGATCACCTTCTCATGCTGCGGAAATAGTGGGAGATGTGAGTAGACGCAGAGTGAGGCGGTCGGGGTAGCTAATTCCGCGTCCACTCACCTCTCCCACTATTTCCGAAGCATGAGAAGACGATGAGCTCCTAACAGGGCTATGATCTCCTTTGTTCGCACATGCGTGCTCTAGCAGTGACGTGGGTGGCAGTGATCTGCCATCCTATACTTCGTGGATGTGAGCTGGCATGCAATCATTGCCTAAAGCGTGGTGGTGAGTTTTGGAGTTCATCTCACCGCTATGACACTTTACTACGTGCCTTAATTTGCCAGCCTGGTCTCGCCTGTATATATGTTCACGAGTCCTTGCCTGGGTATGCGGGATTGTTGTTGTTGAAGATGATGTTGTTGACATTGAAGCACCTGGAGATGTGGTGAAATGTTTGAGAGGTATACCATATATGTACTTGACTTTTCCAGGCTCTGACGAAGGTGACTACGCCGAAACGTTGAAAATTCATTGAGATATCAATAGGAATCTTGGTCTGTACTCAAATGGATCATGCAATACCGAACTTGACGTAGGCATGCAAACGTGGAAAAGATACTCAACAGCTCCAATGATCCTGGCGCGCGAGAGGAACAAATGGTAGGATCAATGTCCTCCACTCAGGTAATCCGAAGAACAACGGGAGTACAGGTGATGCAGGTGATTTTCACTTAGTGATTGCTTAAGATTTATGCTCAAACTGTTGTTAGTTTGGCTCTCGTGTATAAACCCTACACTAGAACTATGCTATGAGATATGTCTTCTCCAGCACTCGTCAGCAAGGTACGTAGAAGAAACTTACAGAAATTGTTATTAACATTAATCTCGTTATTTACCGTGCACAGATAATGCCGGTCAATCACTTTTGCATCATTGATGTCCTACTATCTGGTCTGCCGCGCCGCACCATCCACTCGGCACGCTACACCAGCTGGGCGCTGTGGTTGTCCAGCATTACATGTATTGACCCTGTATTGATTAAGGTGTAATCCTGGGCTTCCTGCAATGATGAACACTAATACATTGGCCACTTTTTCCCGAAGTTGCAAAAAACGCGGGTCTGAAAGCCCCCATTTCGGTCCTTGGGAAAAGAGTAGCCGAGTTGAAACGGATATATTTAGTTAGGTATTACGGGTGGAAATCGGTATAGAAACAAGTTTCACCAAAGCGAAAGGTGGTGGTAACAAACAAAGCAACCGATCCCTTTTCATGCTACAACTCATCCCGGGGGTAGAAGTATCCCGAGAATGCTGATGTCTACGACGGTGCAAGTTTCGCAGAATTATTGGCATCATTTTCAAGGACCGAGACACACAAAATCTTTGCTACGAAAATTATAGTTTGTGCTGTCTTTAAAATAATCCAGTGTTTCACACTTTAAAGTAGTTGCGTTTATCTTGAAATTGTGAAAAATAGCAGAAAGTCCCTATTTTTTTTCAAAAGAAGCAATAAAATCGGTATGCTGTAGGTTAGAATTGATATGTTGTAAGTTTTATAGGCCGCACTGTGGACATGTAGTAACACCTTACTAGTTGTACCACATCAAAGATCCAGAAAGCAGGAACAGTGATGATGCCGGTGGATATAATTTCTGCAAGACGTTGCTTTGCAAGGTTTACCAGTCAGATTATCAGGCTTACCAGTCTGAGCTGCTCACATTATCTATGACATCCTGGTAGCGTGAGGATTCATTCTGCATCCCTTGTTTATGATTTCGTGTTTCCAAGGCTCATACGCCATCCCCGATTTTGTATCTGCGAATTTAGAGGCAACGTTGAGACTACCCTTTGTGAACTTGTTAGCATACCCAGATATGCCCTTAACCTATTAGCCATCAACATGCTTAGCTACATATGGCGTTGTCTATACCCAGCTGCTACCCATGTGTGTGAGACTACCCATCCTTTCAATGATGCATTTGGGCCTTGCTCGACCCGTGTGTCTTATACGTACAAATCATCTGAGTGGTTTCTAAAAATACGAAAAAAATACCATGACAATATGCAAGCAAAAAACAATTCCACTACATTCACTGTTTTGTATCTGCACAGCTGTCTGAGCTGTCTCTCCAGTAGGTAAGTAGTCATGTGAGTGAAGTCATCCTGTCTGGTGACCAAAGATGTATAAACTGTTAGTCATTGTCCAAGTATATGAGAAGCATTTGCTTTTCCCTCCATCTCAGGTGTACACATTTCCAGCGCTTCCTTTTTTTCTGCAAATACTTGAAAATAACTTGGTCAGCACGATTTCAGAAGTGGTAGATCCACTAAGATGGGAATTTTGCAAATTGCCAAAAAAAATGTAATTCATTTTAACTTATGAAGGAGCCTTCCCTCTCATACGAATTTGCCTTATTCACTTTGAAAACAGCTTTTTATGCAGATCTAGTCAAATGGATGGTGTGGTTCCTTGTCGGGAGGACGTTTCAGGTCTAAATAGATAATAACATTCTGTCCTCAAAAATATTCCGACCTCGACATTCTTCTAAATAACAATAACATTCTCTCCTCACAAAGAGGGTTATGAGTGTGGTTCCCCAAGGAAGGAACTCTTATTTCAATTTTGTCCAAGATTCGAAATTCAATAAAGTAATTCACAGGGTTGATGTAATAAATATTTGCTGTTTAGACCAAGATTTATCGATTAATCGGAAAGTATGCACTTACGCCTCAGCAAAAAAAGTTCATTCCTAATAAACTCAGCTCATTTAGGAGAGTGTCAAATACGTACTTCTAATTATGACGTTACTCCATATTCCGGTTGTTATTGCTGATTTACGTGGTTGTGTTTTACTCAGTTGTATTCTCCTTTTTATGGTTTTTATGATTGGCCATGTAACAAAAGCACTAAAATACCGTATCTGAACCCGTATTAATTCAATCAGCCGTTGACTCTGTCGCAGTGTTTTGCTGTTGATTGAAGGCCTCGAGTTCCCCCAGAAGAAACAATGGTACTGTGTCCAGATCATAATATTGTTAACAGCACTTAGTAGTAAGTCAAAAACCTAGGTTATGCAGTGTTTGTGAAAAACTTATGCCCAACCATTACTAAATTACGGTGCTACGGTATTCAGCGAACAAGATGAAGGTAATGAAAATTATTGAAAAAGTGCAGAATAAATTCACATTATAGCCTTTGAAACGGTTCGGTGAGAATAATTATTAGAGTATATCTTGCGATATTTCTACAAATCACTATTATCATTTATTACATAGCGTATCCATGTGAGAACAATGTACAGGCTCGAATACAAGTATAAGTATTAGTGGTACAAGTGATCTAGTCGACAGTCATATTCAAGTACATGTATGTCAACATTAAACACTACAATTATAAGAAATATCTAATTTAATCTAGATACCCTAGCGACTGGTAAGAAACGAAATGACTTGCTCATGGTTTGGAAAATTTTAGATGAGACGGCTAGTTTGAAAGCAGAAAAGTTTCTTCTTCCAACCCAATTCTAGCTTAACTGGAGCTGTGCTGATGGGGTTTCATCAGGTTGAGATTGAATAAGGCAAATTACTCCCTAAGTTAACCATTCCGTGGGCCGAACCAGTTCAGGGTTCCGTTAATTATCAAGAGACTATTATTCCAGACAATATTCGTCAGTTGAATACCATTGTTGGCAAAGATATTGCAGAAAATCACAGGTTAAACGTTAGCAATAGTCCTTCGTTATAGATTCGCTAGGCTCACTTATTTTCAATGTTGCTTTGTAGGCTATTGTTTGATTCTAAATATAATGATTGTTAATCGAACCAAATTTTACCCCATTTCTTTTTATACTATTCAGCATGATTCACCGAACTAATTCGAACTAATTTAGTGAACTGGTACTTTCGAACATTTGAGCTATTTATCATTGTCTTGCTAAACCAGTTTTTTTTTTCAAGGTATATGGCACGTTATAAACAGAAGGTAACGAATCACAATTAAAACTCACTTTCATCTTCGCGTCAATTCTCCGAAATTTCATTTCAAATACAAATTCTTACGCATTGCAACCACGGAAGCACGACTGCTTCATTTTAAAGTTTTGTTTCTGAGTCTAGCGTACATTTCTAAAGTACTACGTATTTTTATTTCTCATTCTCATTTTTATCTTTCATTCTCCTCATTTCTCTACACTCGGTCCTATAACACTAACTTTTTAGCCCATATGGTAGCCTCTGTGAATTTGGATCGATCCAGATCAGGGCTGTGCGTTAGAACAACTTAAAATTTCATCAGTCCGTTAATTCGATAAGTTACAGGAAAAGGGGCCATTACGCGTTAATACGTTGGTTCGCTAATTCATTAAAATGATGAGACATATATTATTATGTATTAATTATCACAAGTGATGATGAGACAAATGATGAGACGTATATTATTACATGTTAATTATCACAAGTTCCGCTAAAGCTTTTTCTAAAGTTTTGTCATCAGTAAAAGCGTGAATAAACCAATTGAAGAAATTCAGACAATAAATCGCAGACGTGATAAAAGTCTTGGGCCAAAAATAGCAACACAATTCTCTGAAGTGAGTCTACGCTTCAACTGCTTCCTCACCAGTGCTTTTGGTCCAACGTTCTCTACCGTTCTCACATTTTTCTTTCGTTTGCTCTCATTCAGGATGTTGTTCGCCGATGCTCGACTTTACCTTTCAAGCATACATACTCACCACATGCATATTTAGATTTTAATTATGGTTTCTCTTTTTCACCTCTTTGTATACAACTCTTCTAATAGGGCTTGTTTTATTGTGCACACGCACTTATCCGAGTGTAAATGAATATATATATATATATATATGTATGTATATATAATACTACATAAAAGTACATAAAAGTATCTTCTAGCATTCACTGCTACCGTGTTACAAGGAGTAATAGTGGACATAGTGTTGAGCTACTTAGTTACAGGGAACTCCAAACGGTCGCAGACAGGGGCGGGACCTCGGCGCCGCTCGCTTGGGCAGAGATACGAGCGCTCACCATGTGGCTCTGGTTTCTCTGCTCTCCAGGGAAACCAGAGCCAAGTGGTGAGCGCTCGTGTCTCTGCCCAAGAGAGCGCGGCGCCGAGGCCCCGCCCCTGTCTGCGACCGTTTAGAGTTCCCTGTATGTTGATATGATGATGTGGTATTTATTTCGTGTTCTGAGAAGGAGTAGGCGCGTTGCTATATTTGTATATTTCGTTAACTAAATGATTTGAGTACGTTTGCCGAACTTTCGCAACTGAAAATTCAATTGTTCATACTCATTAATGCTTATCAAACATATTATATCATTACATAGAATGAAAGTGTTCCCCTCCAAGACAACCTTTTAGAATTTGGATGAAAGCAACGAGTGTGTTGTGAATGAGACAAACGACTAGAGGTGGAGCCTAAGTCTAATCGATATCTTTTCGAAGACAGCACATGTTTATGGAAGTTCCAGACTTTGCCTATTACTCATCGACCAGAAAAAGGGAATGACACTACGTTATTTTTGGAAAAGATGAATATTGAGAAAAGGCTTAATGAAGAGGGTTTCAAGTAGTGTAGTAGAGGTTGTTTGGACTGCATCAATTTCGCGTGTGTCTGAGCTGCGTCAGCGATGTGACTGGCCCAACCTTCATCATATACAGAAAACTCCAAACGTACGCAGACAAGGTTCGGGACCGCAGCGCGGCTCCGCGGTCCCGACTCTTGTCTGCTCCGTTTGGACTTCCATGTATGTAAACGCACGCACGTCAAACGCACAGCTAGTATAATTGCCCTATACTTTTATTCCGGACAGATTTTTGCGATTGAGCAGTGGTATGAGCTCGACGACCTCACTAACGGTCATGTCGAAACTTTCAGCCTTTCTCCACTGGTGAAGGCTGAGTGTTTAGGACGAATCGTGGATCCGACAGATCGGATTTCATGAATAAATTCCCATTTTATGGTGAGGAAAAGCAACTCTAGCTAATATACCTGAATTACTCTTATCTTTTATTACTAATCCAATCAATTTTTGACTATCATCGCTTCGATGTTTCTGCTTCTTGAAATTGTTTTTAACAACTAGCATAGTAGATCTACGTACAAATGGATAGGACTAGCTTTTGCAACTTTATGTAAACAGTTAATCCATGAAGTTTCGCCTAGTTCTCTTCTGATTCTCCTAGATAGTCCAGCGTTCGAGTTTCTTAGTTACAAGCTAGACCTCAACCACTTAGAGTATCCCCAGACTTCGCCAGTTCAAAATGAATAAAAATGAATCGGCGATATAAGAGATAAGGATCGTGAAAATGCCTATCGATTGCCACTCCCCTTTTATTATCATCCCTCTTACGTCTGGGGTCTCCTCATTTACTTTATCCATGTGGCGATCGCGACGACAGACGGCTGTCGTGGCGATGGCCGGCGAAGTTTGGGGATACTGTTACAGCCGCTACGCGCTAGATGTGCTAAAGCATATCGCTGCATTCATAGTGCATTGGAGTCCGACCCGGTCGAATAACAAGAGATACGGTATCATCGAATAACGAGGATCAAAAAGCTACATTTATAGTGCAACGTAGTGCGATCCGGTCGGATATGAAATGATACGTATCGATCGTCGGATAACGAAAATCAATAAGTATCGTTTGTTATCCGACCTGATCGGACTCCGATGCACCATAAATGTAGGTTATGAGGCATTTTAAGACAGTATGTCACCTCGTTTCGTGGTTTGTAGATATCAACAAACTCCAGACCTTCTCGTTACGCTGATTCGAACAATGTACGTGAGTGGGCATAAAAGTGACGAAAACTCCGTTTTCGGAGGGTCCAAAAGTGCCACTCACAGACCACTTGGGTGTAGCGGTGCGCGTGAGTGCTGGCTGTCCGCCATGGCTGCAGCGTTGACCAACACGTCTTGACGTGTGCGATAGATAAGATCAACGGCTTCACGCATCCACTCGGTCTGACAAACTGTCCCGAAAAAACGTTTAAAAAACGGGTTTCAAGACCGTTTTGTACCATTTTATGTAAACCTTGGATTCAGCGCATCGAGGAGATTCAGAATTCGTTAAAACTCCAAGCACGAAAATGAGGTGGTACGCTGCCTTCTAGCCTACATTCGAAGCGCGTGATTCAGTCACTTTGACGTGTCACGTATTGGACAATACGGTGTGACCCAAAGGAAGTGTGCGGTAAGAAGTGTTGGTAAGAAGTGAAGTGTTATGTGATGAATGGTAACATGGATCCGCGTAATTTGACGAAGGCTTATGTGACAGACTGTGACTGACTTAATGGTCACTTGCTTCGAAACATCAAAGTTAGCGTCCCAGTCTCGAGCGTAGACAAATCCTACGATTTTATCTGGGATAATAAGGCTTATGGGTATTACCTTGATGATGCAGGTTTCACGCCTTCACGCCTGCAGCAGTGTTTGCAAAACATATCACTCAGCATTCTAGATCTCCCAGGAGCCGTGTTTTCACTATTTCGCGTTTTTCGAGTTTGAATTCCAAGAATTGTAGCGAGCTGTTGTTGTGAGCGTTTCCACTCCTACGATTCAGTTATTTCAATTGTTTTTGTCTGCCTTTACACAAGCTACAACCTCGGAATATGGAAGTGGATCTTTCTAATTGCCTCCATAATATTAGGTTGTCGAGAAAATTCTCGGCTTTCAAAAATGTTCTTTTTCTAACGCCACGCTGCCTTGCGGCGACATGTCTTTTGTTTATATAAAGAGAATTGTTATTATTATTCATTGTATGCTCCTGCACAACCCCTACATAAAGATGGATTTTTCAAAATAGTCCGTTTGCGGCCTTTTAGTATACTGCTCCGAACCTGATGAATTAGTATCGCATTCAGTCGTCGCATTAACGCTGCATTTGGGGATGGTATAGTTGCCGAATACACTGCACAATATTGGCCCAGACACCTTTGTGTTGGCAACTTCAACCTCAATGTTTCTTCATGGTCGGGACTCGCATCTGGGGTCGAGGTTTGACGACTGCGGCAGCTGGTAGATCTGAACCCACGGCAAGCTATGTGTGAAGAGACGCAAGTCTTGGATGTTCACTCTGCCACCACCGCAAATCAACTACATCAGTTATAAAAGGTATAAAAGTTATGACATGATGATTTGACGGAACCCGAACTCCAGCGAAGTGCAGAGGTGGCTATTGAATTGCCCTCTTACAGGCGCATAAAGAACTGGGTGAAATCCATCTTTTACAGGAGATGAGAAGTGGTGCCTGCCCCCCTTAGGCTGACAAGGATGAGCAGCATGAGGAGCAGCCGAAAGCAGGTCTTCACCCTCTGAAGGTTATGATCAGTGCTTGGTGTGACAGCAAAATCATTACTCACTGGAGGAAATGCCACGCTACACAGCTGTCACGGTAGACCTGTACTGTCAGTGGTTGGATAAAATGGCAGCAGAATTCGCAGTAAATGGGCCGAATTCCGGCACAATCCGATTCCTGCAGGACAATGCCCGTCCGCTCACTATAAAACACTTGATTGCTATCGCCT
>KN730805.1:0-13414 GCA_000816745.1 Ancylostoma duodenale | reverse complement strand
ACCTTTTCAAAAATGGAGATGTGGTACACATGGTACATCATTAGGAAAACATGCATTGGACAAGCGCGCAAATCTAGTCGCTCCAGAAGCCTCTGGTTAGAGTATCAAAGGGAATAAGACATACTCGAAGGTGTGATGAGAAGGTGAAACCGTGGAAAACAGAAACAGTTCAAGAGCATCCCCAGACTTCGCCAGCAATCGTGACGATCGCCACGATCGCCGTCGATCGCCGCATGGACAAACTGAATTAGGAGACTTCAGACGTGAGAGAGATGATAACTGATATGGCGTGGCGATCGATAAGCATCTTTTCCACTATCGCTATCGCTAACATCGCCAGTTCATTTGGGCCCATCTTCGAGGTATGGGCGTTGAGCTCCGTTTGGCAGAGATACATGGCGATGTAACGTGACAATCGATGCGTATCACTTAGGCGATCCTAATCTCTTATATCGCTGGTTCATTTTTATCCAGTCTGGGGATACTCAAAAGAATTGATACCTGGCCGTCCCGTTCCAACCTCTCGATAACCGGCTATCGAACTCGGCAGCGGACTGAAATAAACAACGTGCAACAGTGATTCTTAGTCAACATTACAACATTAACATGAAGTATTAGGTTGATGCAAAAGAAATGGCGCTTTTACGTGTTGACTTTACTTTCTTTCACAACTTTGATGAACGATAACTCCGGCAGACCATAAAATTCCTTCAATTAGCGGGGACCACTGCTTATCGTATGAGCAGGTCCCTGACGCCGTACGTCTATATCTCGTAGAGCAACGAAGCCAAGAACAACAAGAACCTCGTCTTCATATCGTCATGTTTGGCGAATTTTTTCTTCCGGAGGAAGAGTTTCTGGAGCTGGGAAAGGTAGTAAGAAAACTACAATTTTCTTGAGGAATACGATTACAACACAAAAGTTCCCCATTTAAATTGTCAAAATTCAAGCCAGCTCTCTGAAGGAAATTTTGGCCAAAATTTGGGTTGCAGAAAAAGGGGTTTTGAGCGTCTCAAGCGTATTTTCCGGCACACAGTTCGCGTTTCTTTGGGGCCAGTATAGCATTAGGTGTTGTTGAAGGTGTACTTTCTGGAAAGCAGGTTGGAGAGAACCTTCCAGAAAGAATCCTAGAAATAACAAGGAAAATGCTCCAAAAAGTGCACATCCACATTCCTCCAACAGCGAAGCCGTTGCACCAGAGCTCACATATGGAGTAATTACTGGCATCATTACCTAATACAATGAAAGTGTTCTAGGCTGTATTGCCTGTGGTGTGATGGAAAAATCACGGAAATTTGAAAAATTGAACACGAGTTTTCTGGACATTTTCAATTATTGCACTTCTGATAACTGCAGGAAAAACCTTTTATACTCACGGAATAAAAGAGCTTCCTTTGCTCTACAAGTATGTTGCCTTACTTGATGTAATACTTTGTCGGAGCGGAATTATATGTTCTCGAAAAAAAACTGCGCCATTACTTTTGCATCAACCTAACATCTATGCTGAAAATAATGTTAGAGGTTTACAACTTTGTGTAACTGTAATTTTTGAAGTAAAATCTCAAGCAATGAATGCCTCATTAATTAGGAACTTGCCCGTTTTGCGAACGATGCCTTTATTACACTAAAATAGAAACCACAAAAAACTCATACAATAGATACTATAGATGAGATAACCTGTGCAAAGTTGTCAGAACATAGTTTATAGAAATCGCTATAATCTAGGTGGTCATAGCCCGTGTGAGCGGATTCCAAAAAAATGGTGTCAAATTGAAATTTATAAATTAGGTATGTACCTGAAATATGTGAAATGTGAATGTGGGACCTTAAGAAAAGGTCCTATTAATATTTTTTTGCAGAGAGTCATCTGGAAATTCCTCTGAGCATGTCGCAAAAACCATCATATAAATGAGGAAGTATTATCAAATAGAAGTCAAAGTCGTCTTAAAAAGCGCTGGGCCTTCATTTTACTGTCTCATGATGTTGATGTTGAACCTTTTGCACATTCGTATCCTAGTCCTAGGAATCCCTTCCCTCCATTCGAATTCCCACACGATAAGGTACTAAACGAATGACGCCACGACGCAAAGCTCAACACTCACTGAAGAGGATTGCAGCAGCCTAAAAGAGCAAAAATCTATGTGGAAATCCCATATTTTACTAAGAATGTGCTCCGACAATTCCGATGGGGTAACAGGTGCGTGGAAATGTTTTGGTGCAGCTTGTGGGATTTCCTTGTTCAATTTCTATTGAATCTGAGCGTTGATTCGTATGCGAATTTCTGAT
This sequence comes from Ancylostoma duodenale, assembly GCA_000816745.1. NCBI lineage: Eukaryota > Metazoa > Nematoda > Chromadorea > Rhabditida > Ancylostomatidae > Ancylostoma > Ancylostoma duodenale. The sequence goes on along the minus strand of KN730805.1, from coordinate 11,128 downwards.
ACGGTATGCTATCCAGCACAATTCTTTAGCCTTACATCAGAATGTGGGTTTTTTTTCTGAAGCACAGAAATGTGGTCGTAGACAATCAAGTGATTCGAGAATTCTTGTTTACAAACATAACTCTCAGGCTTAACAAAGAAATCTGACGGTATTACTATGAGCGCGTTATGTATGATATATAGCTCCTTTCATTTCCCACGTTGAATGGAAATATTGTCTTTTTACCGAAAAAAATAGTCAAGCTCCAAAAAGTAGGTGAAAGTGCCCCAAAACCTGAGCACACTTGGTGTAACACATAGATGTAGTATGAAGCCCTTAAAGTAATGTCAAATATTGTGTGATCACAGTGTTTTTTCATTGCGCTCCATTTGTAGCAACGAGCTTCTCAAATAAAAGTCAGTGACTCACGGAGGTCCGCGCGAGGGAAAAAAGACGAGAATGTTGCATTTGTAAAAATTTACTGGCTTCTCATTCTTTACATCCGCTTTCATTTCGTTTCTTTTGACTGTCGAGGCCTCATTTATTCTCACGCTTGCAGTCTCAGAGACACGTGAAAATGGTCTATGTCTAGATGTACGTATGTGTATGCCCAACCTTACATCCCCTACCCTCCCCCCTCACTCCGAACTAACTGGCACTCGCATCCTTCAGAAGCGGACATCATTGGCCTTGCGTTTGTGCATTTGTCATGCTTTTTATTCTTTTGATTCATTTTCTACCTTGCAACGATGCTGACGGTATTGTGCTAAATTTGCGAAGGGAAGTTTCCTAACATCTCCATACATTCTTCTCCTCAACTGTGATATAATACTTTCGAATTTTCTCCTTTTCTATGGCGTCAAGCTATCTTCGTCACTCTAGGTGAACGAATTTTCAGCGATAAAGAAATATTCTTGTATCCAGCTGCTGCCGCGAATCCTTTCATCCAGTGTCTGCCTCAAATCCTCAAAACATCAAGCTTTACGTTCTTTACAGAGGCAGTGGAATCAGTCTTTCATTCTGAAGATAAATTGAACGAACTACAAGTGTACGCTTAGGTTGTATGCGGCCCATTGGATAAGTGGGCAAACGAGCCGGATCGTGTCCGAGTTTTGCTTCCCCAGTGGTAGTCTCAAGTAGGAGCGGGATAAAGATCGTCGACCGCTAACCAAGGCAACACAGCGAAGACTCCATTTGTCATTATATAGTGAAAAGTAGAATGAGTTTCCATTATATGATTAGTTTGACCAATTATGAATGAGTGCTCCATTTTTCCGCCTTGAAGAATGTGTTATTGAATACCTCCGCTCAGGCGTCTAGCACTACCCTAGAGAGCGACTCATAGAGACGTCTAATGGTGGATAAATTGTCTATAGTTCTGCAATTTTTTATCTCTACGTAAAATTCAGAAGGCCAAGGCCGCGTGCATTGAGCTTACCCAGAGAAAGCGTGCTAATACTACATCCATCGTTTTCACAGGCGTCAACACGTAGCCCTAGGTAATCTCAATGATGCATCTAGGCCCAAACAAAAGAAAAGAAATTTCCCTTTGCGTATTATAGCTCTCCAAGTAAGGTAAAACAGTGGCGGAAATGTAGAGCTGCACCAGATTTCCAACAACGCATTTCGTGTATATGTTGTATACATATTTCCTATCTGATCATATCCATGCAGCAATGGACTACCATAAATTAACTTTGAAGTTGGGAAACTGAACCGTATTCGTGGGAGTCAATCGAATCTTCGATCACTCCCTTTTTCTTATTTGAACGGGAAAGCCTCCCAGAAGAGAGCTGCGTAGCCGTGGCTCTACGCTATCAGAATATTTTTGTTCGAATCGATATATCATTCTACTTACAAGACTTCAAGAACTGCAACGAAGTCAAAAGTTGGTCGAGTCGCTATAAGGACTCACGACGCAGCGAAGTCCCTCAAGAATATCCATCCCCCGTGGCAGGATGGCAAAGAATACCCGATGCTAATTGTGGATAAGATTCGAACTGGGATGTTGTAAAATACGTTGTTTTCAGAATTGGTTCCTTTTCGCTCACGTATTCATGACTGGCCAACATAGTATAAATGCCCTGAATGTCAGAAAAATTTCATTTATTAGTGGTGTGGTTGCGCCCAAACAAAACATGAAAGTTTACGGCGTAGGGCCAATCATACCAAAATTACTTCGGTAGTAATGAGGTAAATCTAGCCAACGACTAAATCTAACAGAACAAATATCGGCCTCTTTCACTAATAACACTATTCAAGATAGATTTTATTGTTGGTAATAATGTACATCACCTAAGCGTATAATTAGACACATTTGATACTCTTTAGTTGAGATGATATATTCGCCTCTAGTGTAACAATTGTGTTGTTATTCGATGACATACTTTTTATGTGATCTAGTTCATTTATTCTTATAGTGTATCTCTAATAGCGTGGCTCGGAGGAGCACATCCAATACATTCAATAAATAAACAAATGAATGAGAAGTCCCTTGAAATCAAACTTGTGAAGGTGCTAAGACTTCCGGAGGCTTGAGAGAGAAGTTTAAAGAGTCAGGTTATTTATCCATGCGAAAACGTAGTAGTTTCCCTGTAGGCACTTCCAGAATTAGTCGTCTAAAAAGAATCCATGTTGTATGAAGTACATTCTCTCACTTTTTGCTACGTTGTAACTATTTTTATTACCACAGTGTAGTCGCCAGCAGACTCATTAGTTTTCTTCTCTCTTCAATGAGCAAGGCTGTTCTAGCAGCTGCCTTGAGCTGCGGTGCTTCTTAGGACAGATTTGTGATTGCCATAAGTACGTGTCTGTTTTTTGATTTAATACCAAAAACGAAACGAAACAATAGTTCAGCATATAATTAATTCTCAATACCAAATGTAGCTTTGAACGTAAGCAATGCTAGGTCATCTACTAATAAATCAGTACCTTCTTGCTTTAGCTCTTCTATTTGAGGGATTTACTGCAGTTACCCTCAGTTTTAACATCAGCTTCAATTTTAGCAAAAATTCTTGCAAACACTTGTATAATTCATTCCCATGTTCACCTGCTAGGAAAACGTTGTCATCGTTCACTTTTCCTTTCCACTCCCAGGTTTTTCTTCCTTCCATTGTTGTGTGTTTTTTTTTTTGGAGCGGCCTGTGACACATACTTTCGTACATCGCTCCTCTGTTAAATCACAATACTTTTTCATGATTCATTTAGAAGCTGCTGTTGCTCAAGTCAACGTACATGCATGTGATAAATAAGTAAATGAGTAAACAAATAAATAAATGATGAGAGATTCGTTATTCAATTATAGGAGTACTTTTTATGTTAGTTCCAGAAGGATGGAGCAGTCCGCACGAAGTAAAAAGTCGTTTATGTTTTCATGGAGAAAATTCAACCATTGCAACCAAACCTATTTGTCGTAATTTCACTGCTTCACCCATGACTCACCCTAGTAAACCGCAGAACCAAGCATCGGTGCGAGTGACGAGCGGGGAAACCACGACTGATAAGGACGGGACACATATCCGCCAAAGGCTGGTAGCACGTTGGCTTGCTTTAGAACCTTCCTCGTAACTAACGGCAGAACTGCAGTGGAGGCCCCTTAACTACCAACCATATCACTACAACACATGTGACATAACCAGATCCCGTATACTATGCACAAGCGACAGCAAATGACACATGTGATAATGCAGATGCGCTGCCACCATCATCTGCAAGTAGATGTCACACTGTTTTACACACATTTTGGCAACAGCGCTGAATGTTGTGCCCACTACCTTCGTGGCATCTGTCTGCACTCTTGCTACATAGTGCGAACATTAACACTGCCCATATTCATAGTCCGTAACGAATATACACAAATACAATACAACATAATGACAAAAGGGTGGATAGAACACAAGCGACCCGTCACTAGGGGCTAATGGCAACACTAATTCCCCGGACGTATGAGCCATGCTCGGCAGGAGGACAGGCCGCTCCATGCATCCTCGCACAGCCAGCGACTCTGGGTTATCTCTCTGTAGCGCTGCTCCTACCCTTGTCGTACCATGTGGATTGTTGCTGTTAATCGACATATGTGTTGTTCCATCATCTATCCTCTTGCCTTCCTACACTACCGCTCCCCGTGGTTGACACTCGACGAATGGCTGGTGAGTACGCGCGCGCCGTCCATTTATGCAGTTTCGACGACGGAGGCGGAGCCTAGCGTGCGCATGCGAGGAGCGTAGGACCATTGCGCACAGCGACCTGGGACCTTTCAAAGATGTTACAAATAGAGTCGAACGAAATCGCTTGTTCATTTTCCTCTCATACTACATATTACCGCAGCCAAAACTCAGAGCTCTCATGTCGAGTTAACCTCACAGGTGCATCAGCTGAAAAAAATTTTCCTCCGTGTCTACGTAGAAAACATCAATTTCCTCTGTAATATCCTTCCTTTGCTCTCGACCTGTCTAGCATAACAATTTCTTGTCTTCGTAAATAAGGACTGAGCTTTGAATACAAAGACGAAGAAACAGGAAACTGTTACTTCTATCCTCTAACTGTAGACTATCGCGCTATTCTACGTCGTAGTGTTACGTCACAGTGAAGGAAATGTGTTGACCGCCGTCAAATAACAAATTCAGGCCGCATAGATTCTAAACTTTCATGAAACCAAAGTACTCCACAATAAAATTGAATTCCTTAATGTTCATTGCTTTCAATTAACAACTCCCGTTCCACGCTATTGTATGGGTGTGGAGCGATTCCTGGAAAGGGCGGCGCGCCCTAGCTATACGGTAGTCCTGGGCTGGGATTCATGGAACGATAACCAAGCAAACACAGGCCGGCAAACTTTTACTGTCTGCGTCTCTTAGCACTATGTAGTCAGCACGATAACCAATCACAATAGCCATCCTTGGTTTGCTTGGTTATCGTTCCATGAATCCCAGCCCTGTTGCTTGAAATGATTAAACCCAGGGTCTGGTTGTACTATCCTCCACGGATATAACGTCCCATAACCCATATTCTGAACCGATTGATATCTGAGACATTTCACTAATCGGCTTAATTGTTTGATGGGGTAGTTTCCAGAATTCTCTGTAAAGTCCACCACCTTTTTAATTACTTTATAAGATGAATAAAAATGTTGGATGAGGTTATTTTTTATTGTTTATTTTTATTACCATTCTTAAAATGTTTATTGTTATTTGTTTGATATTAAAATTGAGATTTTCAGTAATTTTATTATTCCTTCTGGGTCCGCGGAGTGGCAGGGTTGCCATTTCCCATAGCCCCTCCCCTTGCTAGCAGCAATTCATGCGTCTGACCACATCCAAGAAAAAATATTGCAACCAGATGCTCCAAGGCATCCCGTTTCGTGGACATCCACTCGCTTCGAACTTTCTCTGATATTAAAAGTCCAGTCCTCTCAAACAAATCTGAAATCTTTTTCTACTCTATAAATTGACGATTTTCATTCTAGCACTTTTTATTGTTTATGTCTGCAAAATTGTTGACGAAGTTCCATTTCTCTCTGAAGAACGCGAACAATCTCTGATGCAGGACACTACCTTTGAGATATACGCACAATACAGTAAGAACATTTCCCTGTCTGTGAATGAACATTAGGACTGATCTTTACATATAATGGTCGTTACATACGAAAGCTACTCACTAGTACGTTGTCGTTCTTAGCAGAAGCGCTCCATTGTCATTGCCTTCAGTGGGATGGCCATTCATTTCTGAATGCCTATAATGGTGGGCGGTGCTCTTCCTAGCGTTACTCGCATCACATTAGTACTCCTCTGAGCTTTCTTACCAAATTTTCAGACACTTCCATCGGGCAGGCCGATGCTCATTATGGAGCTTTTTCATTGTTAGGTGTCAGGCCTGACCGGTGCGCCTATGGCTTTGCAGGTGATAAGAACCCGGCCTATACTCAATGAGGGATTTCCATGTGCGGAGTATGTAGCACAAGTCTGACTCTAACAGAGCGCTGCTTACCAGATCACAAAAATCTAGTGTGCGAGCACCGATTTGCTATGTCAGCAACCTCCAGGACTGCCCGACCCAGTTTTTTGCCTCGTAGTCTAGCAGCGTGGCCGAGCACCTGCTGCAAAAACAACAAAAGATCTTCGACTTTTGTGGTACATACTTCGAATGGTACCCATTGTCACTTGATTTTCTATAGAACTTTTTTTGTCGGAAATTAAAATTACTTTCGTTGAGACAAACCAACAGGCGCTTCTTCATAGTCATAGGTGATTTACAACGCTATTCCTAAAACCTCTGACAACCAATCCAGTCCCAAAGTCTGTTCATCGATCCGATCAATTAATGGACGGAAACGCCTACATGCGCTACAATGTCACAACCTAATACATACAGCAGTAGTCGCACTACTCTGCACACTATTCTATGTAATATCAATGCTGCCGAATGTGGAAGCACTGGCGAGCAGCGCTTGTGAGTCAGAGGAGACGTTACTCCTTTTTTTCGTTTTTTTTTTCACAACCAAATTTCTATGCAGAACGATTCCTGCATCAAAACAGTTATACGTCAGAGATGTTTGATGATCAGGAAGAAAATTCTAGCCATTCAGGAACTTAATCGCATAGGAAAAACATATGAAAACTTTTTATAATGAACGTATGTACGTTTTAGCTAATTTTGCAGAAGACCGTATGATTTGAGGACACATCAGATATCTCATGTAAAAATCAACAGCAAATTGTGCAAGCGCCATTTGTTCAGGAAACATCCGGTTTTCCCTACAAATGTTTTTCTAAACCCCGTGTAATGTATTCGATGTGAAGGCTCACTATAAACTATAATATATTGTGCAAGTTTTGTGCAGCATGAACCGTATAAAAGCTTACTTCCTTGTTCGAACTCTCCCCTGCAAATCTTTTCCTGTTGGGTTCACTTGATTTAGTTAGTGGCAGTCTCCAACAACTACTGTCATAGATGACAAATCATCCAGTAAAATTGTATATCTGGAAATAATCCTAAATAATCCCTTCTCTTGTATTCCATTTCCTCTTACTGAATTCACTGAATAATGACTCACCATTCAAGTGACTTGTGTCGTTTTTCTGCCAGGAATAGTTACTGTGTTCCTTCCGAGGAATGAAGTAATTCCATGGTTTTCTTTTTGGAATGACTCTAACAGGTCACGTGTATGCCGTACCCTTTCGGATAAATACCCTCTAGTGGATATGTTGGTATTATTACGGGTTGGATATTCTGCTATCCACTTAAGACCTTGCTGTGGATATGTGTTTCCATTCCTTGTATGAAAGGTTTCTTTATCCACCTGATAAAGATGCACTAATAGTACAATTATGTGAATTAGTTGTCTAGCATTTAGATAGCAAATCGGATAGAAACCGCTGGAAACGGTGTAAAACCGCTGTCTTCTTCGTCTCACGCCCAATTTTAATATTTCAAACTGCCTCTCACATTGTTCGAGAGAGAAGGAGGGAACTCGCAAATTCTGCTTTGATAACAAGATGTTGCTGTACCTAGTTTTTAGCCCACAATAATCCAATATGGGCAAAGCAAGTAGTGAATATGTATGTGTCCGCCCCTGTATATCTGCATGCATAAGTGCATTTTGTATCGAATAAAAAGTGGAGGGCAAAAAGGTCAGTGGAGGACATTTTGTACCTTATTTCGTCTAATTCACCTGCCATCAGAGTGTGCTGCTCTCGACGCATTTTGTATCGGATGTGTACGTTCGTCAGACGGCCGCATACATTCAACGTACACAGGTTTGTATTTTCCACGAAAGTCGATCACATGGGTCGGAACGATGTCTGGAGTTCGTCTGGACTAATTCTTCATCAAACAGTTGCAAGTTGTGATGGACGCACACATTTCGTATAAAACATATGCTTTCGGTGATCTTTATTCTTGATTCCTTGGGTGAACACATAGATGAGCACAAGTCGAATTTACGCAGCAAATTCAATGAATGGCTTAGTAAAAAAAAAACCGAGTATTCCGAAAAGAAACGGCTCTTCAGCCCTTCGTTCCTTTCCGCCAGGGCTGCAGTGCTCTACCTTTTTTGAATAATCTATTTTTTAAAAACCAAATATTGTATAACTAGTTTGTTATACCTAATACGACTTATCTACATGCTGTTATTCTATCTAGTTTCTTATAAGGAAAATCAACATCAGTGAATAAGACACTATCACCAAACATCTTAACACTTGTACTTACAGTACTACTACAGTACTACTTGTACTTTATGCGGTCAACACCAACACACATTTCGGTATAGCACTATTCTGAGAGAAAATTAACAGTGCAAAACTATCTATAATATATTTTCGAAATAAAATAAACAACGCAAATCTATATCTATTTTACATAACATTTTACTGCGTTGAACCTTTAAAAATCCTTAGACACGTTTTAGTAAACTTTGACATTACCTTTTAGCCCAAAAGCACTACAACTTTTTAGATGACATCTGTTTCTCTCATTGACATATCCACTCGGCATGAATGTGAGAGGCTGACATCACGCCTAATGAGCTCATAATCAGCAATTTATAATTTCTTGCTTCCGCATTGGGACCAATGCATGTATCTTCTCCAACCGTTAATTTGCTCTTTGTCTAGGAACTTGTTGTAAATGACACATTGTGACTATTTCAGTGTCGAAGGATGGGTTCTTGCGTTTTTCTTAAGCATTAAGATATTATTATATCAAGATATACCTTTGCAGCTGACATCAAGCACTATATATTTAGTCTGCTAATTCTATTGTCCCTTAATTCCACTTCCGTGGAAAGAAAATTCATGGGTGTGCTCTGCAACCGCTACATGCAACCCCGCAAGATTACATGGAAAATTTGCCAAAACGAAGGATGAGCGGCTTCCTAATGTCGACGAAGCAAGCAGGACTGGAAATTGCTTTCATCCGAGCTCTTAGAGGCCCATTTTTGGTAGAGTGGTGCAGTGGAGTTCTAAGTCGGGAGCTTGGACCATTTTCGCGGAATGCACCAGCCTTGCTGAGACTGGACATGAGCCGTGACAATTTCACTTCTGGACTTGTATTCAGCATATTTAGCTATAGGGGAGCAAATACAATGGTTATAAATCCGTTCGCACCGCTTTTTATCCATTCTACTGTCCAATATAATACATCCATCCAAGTGTTGATTCTTTGACGCTGTTGTGGAGTGTCGGGGAGAGAACACACAGACTGATGATGGGGCTGATAGTGGATCAACGTGAAGTGGTAATCAACCGGATAAGCATGAAGAACGTTTGGCAAACCTTTGGAAAGACGAGCAGACATTTCCGCGTTTAAGTGTTTCTAAGAAAGCAGAGTAGCAAATGTAAGTTATCCATCCACGTGGTCATTCCTTGACGCAAATACGGTGCATTGGTGGGAGATAACACGAAGTGTTGATGCAGCTGACAGTTGATCTTTATCAAGTGGACATCAATTGCATAAAGAGCAATTTATACCAGCTGCGTGCGTCAGTCGCGCGTCAGATGCACGCATCTGTTTGGCAAAGGGTTTTTCATGAAGATCGGTCAACGCGGCATGCACATCCTAAAAGAAGAGAACGCGCGGCAGGCGTGAAACCGTAAACGCGTGCGTCTGAACAGCGACTGCGATGCGACCGCTATGCGACTGGGCTCTATTCTTCATCATGTAGACGCACGCGTGTCAATCGCACGCATGCAGTATGGGCATATGTTGCGTAAGTTCTTATTGGATATCAGGGTTGGCGAACTACACCAATGTATGCGTTATTCGTACATCCAAATGATTAAATTGGATAAAGCTATGAGCTCAAGCGCGTTTATCCGACTGGATATAGTGTATTGGATAGAAGCCGTGTACAATACTGTAATATGTCGGCGATGCAAAAACGCGTTGCAAAGAGTAGCACGCGCATAACTCGCTTCGGAATAGAGCTTTTGTGATTCTGATGACGGATTCTTATTGAGAGCGTTGCGATGGAGCCAAAAGATTCCCATTTTATCGTATTTTGGTGTTGAAAAAATTCAGCAGAAAAAAAGAAAAAGAACAGATATCTTCAGAATCATTAATTGTGTAGACTTCTTCAGAATCATTTATTGTGCCACAGAGCCGAAGAAAAACATTTTTTTCGGATGAGCACCTATGTGTTCTCGGAAAATTTTCCTTTTTGAGCATCTCAAGTCTGGTTCCATACGAGGCGCTCGGTCGACTCCTTCTGCACTTCCTACAGCCGAAGAGGAGTAGTACGAGACTTTACAGGCTTAGATTTCGGCAGTACTTTTAAAATATCACTCATTCAGAGAATCTACGTGCAAAAGTTCCCTAGTTAGTGTTGTTGCTGTTTTCTTAGTGCTTCAATAGAGCTGCTCTTCGAAATAGCCGAAGTTTTTCAGTACCCAGATAAGGTAAAATGGACTATGTTTAGCATCACCGCCAGCGCTCAGTAAGAATCTGTTTCCAGAATCGCTAGAGTTCCGTCCCTAAGCTTGATTCCGTCGCCGACGGAAGAAGGCGTCAGGAACGTCCTTTTTGCCAAGATTAGGTGAGATGTTATCGAGCAATTTTCAATAGATAAATCCTTGGTATAACAACCAGTGGCCCAGAGTTTGGTTAGTCGTTCAATCCAATTTTTTTCTGAAGTAAGAGTTCAAATCTCTCGTTGTCACGCCTGCCGTGAAGGCTCTTTTGTAGATGTAGTTGTCATTTCTAACCAAGCACGTGGCAATGTAACTGTGAACAAAATTTGAAGTCGAAGAAAACGGTTCCAAAAAAGTTCGTTTTTGTCAGTGTTGACCTCTATGATTCTTACGCTCAAGGCAAAAATTTCATAGTATCCATCGGAGTAAGTATAATTTCATTGTAAATTGTAAAGAACACGAAAACCACTACAACTTGATTCCATGAGGTTCACTCTTACAAAGCTCAAAAAGCAGCGAACGAAGTTTTGCGTAAACCTATCATTACTCAGCCCAACACAATAGGTCCGTTGACGCCGTTATCATAAGGGCAGGGGTAATTGAGTACTAATGATAAAGAAGAGGTTCGCTTCAATGTCCTCCTTTGCTCCATTCTTAGTGTCGTCTACGGTACTTAAATATTGGTACTTCACTCTGTATAATATGGGCTTTGGTTTAGAGATTACCTGGTTCGGTCTGACTCC